>JAECUM010003690.1:0-93782 GCA_016617855.1 Megalonaias nervosa | reverse complement strand
AATTTAAATTCCAGCCTGGTAATACATCAAACCATTAATAAGGAACGATATCTTGGTTTCAACCATCAAGTTTACATGGCATATAATTATTTTTCAGAAATGAGAGAGAGAGAGAGAGAGAAAGAGAGCACAACATTGCATATAATCATTTTTCAGAAACGAGAGAGAGAGAGAGAGAGAGAGAGAGAGAGAGAGAGAGAGAGAGAGAGAGAGCTCACCATCAAAAAAGAGCTTGAAAAGAGAGTCAAATGTTGAATCATTCTTTGTTAGATTAATTATTCCCTGGATAGCATCATCTGCCATTTGGGATTCCTGAAATACGAAGAAGTAAAAGAATTAATGACATAATGCAAAAGGCAGACATAAATGAACTACTGAACAGCCTGTAAATGGCCTCTTTTAGTATCATACAGGTTGGTTATCTTCCTGGCTAAGAATTACTTCCCTGAGAGGTCCTGTGCAAAACAAGACGCAATAAACACATATGAAAATTGAATTCATTTTTAGCTAAGAATAGTTAACAAAAACTATATAGTTTTATTTATTTGGTATAAATACACAATATGTGTCAAATGACTGAAACCTTTTATTGAAAACAATTATTTCTTAGATAAATGTGTATTCAGCAAGATACTGTATCCTAACATCTTACTAAGGGACGGCAAACCATTACTGGAAAGAAAAATAATTTATACAATACAAAAAAGAAATTTAACAGGAATGTATTTCACAAATCAATAAGGTTTTATGTTCCTGAAAGAAATTATAAACTCAAGTATAATTTATACAATACAAAAAAGAAATTTAACATGAATGTATTTCACAAATCAATAAGGTTTTTATGTTCCTGAAAGAAATTATAAACTCAATTATAACAATATATTATGCAATAATTTGTACTCCAGTGGTACTGACCAAAAAGAGTGCCCATACTTTATTTTATAATATTACCAAGACATTTTTTACATAATCTCCACACCAGAATGTAAAATACTTTGTATTGTATTAAAACAATAACTTGAAAATACCATATTATCACTGGCATGGTCAAAATTAATCAGAGACTTTCCATGATGACACAAGACTGGTTTGTCTTCAATAATTACATGTACTTCACATTTAAAACTTGTTACTCGAGTTCTTTAATGCCTAACATTGTAAACCATTAATTAAGTAGTCAGAAATCTCTAAACTGATTCTTTTAATTTTTTGTTTTGATAAACCATGATTTATCTATCTTACTGTGACAGTTCATTGATCACAGCACTATCTTTTAACTTTTACTTGGGCTGGAAATCATCATAAATTCAAACACAAAAAAAGTTAACTTAAAAGCATATAACTCAAAATTTAGCAAGCTGAAATTTTTATTTTATGAACATTTTTCTGAGTGCCATTTACATTTTCAGTGTTTATGCCATGAGCATCTATTAAGGGTTTGAATTTTCATGGACTTTCTATTTAATATGAAATGTCATCAAAAAGTTCAGTTCCAAAGTACATCCAGTCCCAGATAAATATTTATGTGCTGTGGGTTGTTCCAGAATGGTGAAGGAATTCAAAATCATTCTGACTTTGCATCAACAATTTGTAAAACACTGCATAGTTTGATCAATATCTGAATGCAAAGGAGCCCATTCATCAAAATCCTTACTACATCTCTGTTGTTACCTTGTTTTTACACCATAGGTCACAGTGTGTGAAACTCACCAAAAAAATCATGCAAGCCTACAGAACCAGTAACCTGAAAATACTGAATAATGATAACGATCTTTCAACTGTTGGGCATCTTGAAAACAAATGTAATTTATAAGAATGAGGAACAACTTCATGAGAAAAACCGTTTTATTGACAATTATTCTCAACGCAATTATAAAATGAGTATTCAGTTGTTAAACTGCCCAAAAACCCCACCCCCAAGGTTTTCTCGCTCTCTAACCGGGACTGCCATCACTTCTTATTTTCACTAAGGTCTCTTGGTAACTCGTGCCCTCACTTATAGTGTGGTCTGTTTTTGGACCCAGTCGTGCGAGAGTTATTGAGGGACAGGTGTATAGACAATTGACCGTACATTCACTGTCAGAGTGCTAACTATCACCTTGTTCATTGGAATACAACCAAATACAAAATCTGGTCAAAATTCACTTCTATATGTACAAGCCTCTGCGTTCATAAGCTCAATGAAGTAGACAAATGCTGGCTATGACCTTTGATTTGACTCCAAGGTAAATTCAGTCTGGCTTTCAAAACTTCTTCACGAAGGTGCTGATTTGCAGGTCAACTGATACACACCATTTTCATTTTGAACCACATAAAAACTTTATAAAGTATTTTAATGAAAACCACCATTCCCACAAGAGTAGTAGTGTTAACATGATTTTAGACAGCTATGCAGGATGTATTAGAATCATTGCAATACAGGAATAACTATGTATTGTAAGAAAGGCTTTTTTTAAATAAAAGAAATGTAACTATGGCTATCACTTCTGGAGAAGCAGTTTTTATGAGGGCCACTGCCATAGTGGCCCTCATAAAAACTGCTTCTCCAGAACTGATAGCATAGTGGCCCTCATAAAAACTGCTTCTCCAGAAGTGATAGCCATCATAATGTTGGATGTTTGATCAGGACCATTTTTATTTAGGTCCAGTTATATATCATAAGAAGTATTTTACTAACACAACTCCTTTAAACTATGACTATTCAGAATTAGCTATAACATTTTTAAGATGTTCACCATAGCAGCCATACTGATGTCAGATCAGCACCTAGTTTATTTAGGCTCAAGCAAAAGTCTTTTAGCAAAATCCACGTCACAATGACCAACTGTTTAGGAGAGGCAGCCTCAACAAGATTTTAAAGCTAGCAATATTACAAGTCAGATACATTATTTCATTTGATACTGTCCCGAGATTATAAGAAATCTAAGTGAAAATCCCTTTTAACTATGATCATCTGTTTAGGAAAAGCAGCAATAAAAGATTTGTCAGGTATGTTGGAGGTCTGAGTGGCACCATTTTCATTAAGTACCATGTAGTCTTTTTGTAAAAATCCCATGTAGACATGACCATCCATCTAGAATACGCAATGATAAAATTTTCAAATATGTATGTCAGATTGGTACTGTTTTCATTTTGGACCAACTACGTATCATATGAAGGCTTAAGTGACAACCCGAGAGTGATATGACAATCTGTTTAGGAAAATTATTAAAAACGAGGATTTCAAAATTGGATATTCGAGGGCATGTCTGACAGGCACCTTAGCACGAAGAACATGGACAGGTTGGGAAATTTTGCCTGGTTCTGCATCCAAATACACGGCTTGGTCAGTTTTTACTGGGTCTGGTTTCTTGATTCCCAATCCCAGTCTCCCCACCCCCTATTTCTGACAACCCAGCAAAATAATTTTTTTATCTTAACACCCCCCGCCAAAGTATTTCTGAGTAGCATAAAACCCAGTCAGGTCCTGGTGGCTAGGCCAGGTACTTGCCTATCCCAATCTAGTACCAACCATACATCGTCCTGAGTTGTTTAGTGAAAACCCTGTGTCAATATTACCATCCATTCAGGATTAATAGCAATAAAAGACTTTCAAGAAGGCTGACATGGTAGCCATAATGGATGTCCAATCAGCACCATTTTATTTTGGAACCTACCTGAGATCAGAAGAAGTCTTTTAATGGAAACCAACTGTCAACATCACCATCCATTCAGACTGAGTACTGATTTTCAAGATGGACATAAGAAGTCTTTTACTGAAAGCCCATGTTGATATGACCATTCATTAAGTAGAAGTAGCCATCGCAAAAATTTCAAAAAGGCCACCATGATAAACACAACAGATGTCCTTGTGGTGATATACTTAAGACCAACTAGACCCTGGGATGAATCTCTGTAAATGTGGTGGCAATCCACCCAGTAGTTTCGGTGGAGTAGCAATATCAAATTTGTGCTAATGGATGTACGGACAAAAGGCCACTGCATATGCTATTCTGATCTGTGACTAGTAGAGCTAAAAGTATAACTTGACAATACTTGCTGTCTTCTATCTAAACATAATATTTTCATGATCTGAACCCATTTTAGTATCAAGTTTGCTTTGTCAGCTGTGTAAATTGCAATGTCAGTTATCTTAGTAACATGTTCTGCACTGATAAAAAATAGGCAAAACTGACAAAAGTAATCAATAATTGATGTATGCTAGATAAGGTTCACAGCTTGTTACAGATAGAAAATGTCAGCATATATTCTCAAGGTGTAAATCTGCATCACTCAGACCTGGGATGAAAAAGTAGTCAGGCTACCTCTGGACAGCCCATCTTTACATGGTCAAAATGAGAGTACAAGTGGTTTTCTTAAGTTCTGGAAATGTCTGGTTGGTGACCTAATATTTATTCCAATGTGATCTAACTATGGACTGTACATTTAAAACAATCACTGTCAAGAACACATAGAACATGGGTTTCTGCATTGAAAATTGCCACAACAGTTAGTAGAAGTTTACATATTTAGCACAGTCTTACAGTAAAATTCACCAAAGGCAAGATGGGGGTGTCAAATTACCATTGTCAATCATGTTGTGTTCCTTGTACAAACTACCAAAAAATAGGGAAACATTCATCACAATGCATTTTCTCAATTTCCCAGTAACATGGGAAACTGGTAAACAGAAACAATACACAGGCAATGATCAGTGAAAAGAACCAACATAAAACTGGACAGACATGTGTCAACTGTGAATAATTAATCAATATACAATAACGAATTACTATCACAAATATTGCAGTTATTATCAGGGTTCCTGCCACAAATTTAGAAAAAGATTTTAGACCTTTTCCGGACCTTTTTCAGACCAAAAATTAAAATTTCCAGACCTAACCATGTGACAAGTTTATTGACCTAATGATAGCAACAGGGGATGAATTTTTCAGAATTTTAGAATTAAAAAAATGGAATGTTTTCTGCATAATTCAAATGTGCTGAATCTAAAACTGAACTTATTCATGATATCTTTTCATATAAATTCTTAGGAAGCACTGAAACACATGCACCGTCCACCATTTTTAATACTGGTCTTGGTCACCTTTTGCCAAATCTTGACCTCACGTTATTTCAAGCTGATATTTGCATATTTCTTACATATGGGTATATAGAAATGTTGGGCAAACATTCAGCTATAAGAATAAATTGACTTTTCCTGTGTTCCAGGTACTTCGGAAGCCTTTCTATGCATTTTTATCAAGTGCCCCCCACCTTCCTTGTTTGTATGAAATACTATATTCTTGAGTCATACACATGTTGAAATTATGTGTTGCTCTTAAAATTTAATGTTATATGCTAAATTTGTATGTACAGAATTCAAAATTGAACTCATTTTTATGATATTGTTTCAAATAAATTCACACCAGGTATCCAAACACATGGACCATCCACCAGTTTAATATTGGTCATTGGTCACTTTTTGCAAAATCTAAACCTTGTAGTTATTTCAAGCTGAAATTGGGTACTTCTGAAGCCTTTTCGTTCCTTGTTTAAATGCCCTCCCACAATAATTTTTTCATAAAATACCATAATGATGAGTCATACACAAGTGAAATTATATCTTACTCTTAAAATAATGCATAATCATTACACTATTCTTGTACATTTATATGTTGATCTGAAATCACAATTTAGTACACAGAAATTGCCACTTCAGAATTAAATTATGCCAAGATAGTTTTGGCCAATTTTTATATCTTTAAAATTAATGACAAAGAATAAACAAACAGAAAAATAACTTATATTGAATACTTCCACAATTCTACAAAGGAGGTCAGTCACATGCAACAAAATTCTTGAAAAATTCCTCATTCACTCTTTCATACTGTGCAGGTTTTCCACTAATTTATTATTACAGTAAATCTACATTTTTATGGTGTAAATAGTCTATGTTGCAACATTAAATTCTGGATGTCAATTTTTTTAACTTTCTTAATAATTTTGATCAGATCTGAGCAATATCAAACAGTTCAAGTAGTAGTATTAAACTGTGAAATCAGACAGTGCAAGAGAAGGAACTGGCACAGAGTTCTCACGAAATATTTATGATTATTTTATTTTTTAAATAAAGTGATAAGTACAGATCGACTGTTTGTTCTTTATCATCTCAATATTCAGAATAAACTGATATTCCCAATAAATGCCATGAACTGGTTTTCTTTTCTTCAAAATAACTTAAATTTTTCCTCTTTCTGCCAATACTAAACATGAAAATTTTAAAAATTAAATAGGCCTACCAATGCCGCTAGATATCACCCGTCATTTGTAACTACAAGTCTGAATCTAACCTCAAAAATACACTACACACAAAAAACTGTACCAATTGTTTTTAAAACATTTAGCATAATAAATGAAAACGTGTGCATAACCTGATTCCTTGGAATAATGTTCGCTTTGTCATAAAAGGAGTTTTTGTGTGTTTCTGAACTCAATTTATGCTGTATTGTTGCCATTATTTACATTTTTATGGACCCCTGTGCCAGGAAGAGTTACTGTTCTTGCTAGCATGGGTGGCCTATAAAAAGACATCCGCAAATATTCTCACACACTGCAGCATTATTTTTGTAAAATGATATCCAAAGTATTTAAACAGTAGCCATAGGTCAGTATATGTCTTTGTTTATTTAGTTTTACTGCACTCTGAAAAATGAAAAATTATTTCTGCAAAACACGTTGTTCAAAAGGCTCAATGTCATATACGCTAAATATAGACAGTTGACCTTTAAACCATGAATACATTCGGATGTAATAATTTCGATGTAGATTAATGCTCAGCAAACACCAGTCAAAATTATCAGCTATACACACCTAAAGATGTTGCACCAGAAGAGTTCCAAAAAGACCAGTCACGTTTCTGGAACAACAAAAATATAAGACTTTTTCCAGACTTTTTAGTCATTTTTAAATTTGTCCAGACCTTTCTGAAGCCTGGAAAAGAAATTTTCAAATTAAGACTTTTTTCCAGAATCCCAGACCTGCGTGGGAACTCTGCATTATTACATTATTATTTCTTCAAAAAGTTATTATCGTACAATAAATTGTAGGCTCAGGATCACAGTTTTTGTCTGGCTTTCCTAGAAAAGGGGCAATAAGGGCTCCATGGGTCAAATTTATGGACACCTTTGTATTTTCAAGTGAACCTGCTTATTATTTCATTATTTAATAAATGCTTGCATCTTAACATCACTGCGATTATGAACGTTACATGTTCTTTAAACTACTTCAGTATATTCACACCAGTGACTTTCTTTACAAAATTATTGTTATTACATATTTTTATTCAATACAAGAACTTCTACAGTACAAATACCTGAAATAACAATGTCCACATTTACATTTGCTCTACCATGTATGTCTTATCTCAACTGATGTACAGTTAACAAAATCAAACATTATTTTTCATTTTGATCATCTTGAAGACAACCTTTTTATTTGGGATATAAGCATTGTAATTATTCCATTTTGTTGTGCTTGATTGGCTTAACTGTTACACTCGGTATTGGCATCAGATGCATAGGGAAGGTCTAATTGTCATCATTAATTTCAATTCAATTTTTACCCATGATCTCTTAATTCACACTTGCATTTATTTATAACCATCATCAATGATTTCAAGTATTCTGCCTTAAAACGTTATACGATCTTTACTGCTTTACACTTTGTTCCCTTTCAGCCATATCAATGCATGAGTGATAAAATAAGACACTTTGATGATTTAGTGGACTTCCTAATAGTTAGGACACAAAACACATGGTAGCAAATGATACAGGTAGCTCTCTTTTGTGTCCCTTTTACAATCCATTGCCAATGTTTACATATGCATTTTACTGTGGAAAAAAAATGAGCACAGCCCGGAGAAACTTTGGATAATATCAGAATTATATGCACATTCCACATCAGTGTCAGGGCATAAAAGTACCAACCTGCATGTCGAAGAGGTCATCCAATGTACTTGAGGAAGTGTAATAGTTTGTATCTTTCTTCTTGGGGATTTGTGATTTTGCCTCAGAGTGTTTGCTTTCCAAAACAGTCAGACCTTTGTTGATGTTCTCAGCCAATTTCTCGTGAAGCGTTGTATCATTCAGTAATTTTTCAATAATCTGCTATAAAGAAAGAAATTAAGTACAAGTGTCGCTCAAAGGAATAAAAACTAAAAATGTGTAACATAGAACAAACTTTAAATGTCCAAACACCCTACCCTGTTCAGATTTTAATCCAGGTCCATGTGGCATGAAATATAGGTCACATGGACCTACCTTTGGTGGAATGAGTTTGCATTTGTCAAGATCTATGTGCACGAAAAGCTATATGACCATACAGTCAAAAGTGCATCTGAAACCATGCTGAATGTAAAAGCAAAGTCACTGAAACTTGACACAGATGCCACACTTCCAACTTCTGTTACAATGGTGTTGCACACAGAAAGAATCATCCAGGAATAGTTGTACGATCCTGCAGCCAATGGTAACCAAGAGGTGATGGATGAATGGAAGGACTAATGAACAGATGAATAAGGGGTAACATTATATGCCCTTCAACATTTATCGAAGGCATACAAATAATAATTTGCCAATCATAACATAGTTCTACAGACATGCCCATTAACATCTGCAGCAGACATGCAAAAATTAATTTGCATACTGTGACATATTTCTACAGATAGCAGTTGTACATGCACCAGTCTATCCTATATGGCAGCAAAAATGATTTTCATTTCTTCAATGTATATCTCAAAGCTGAGCATATATTTTCTTGATCCCGTTGTCCTAAATAAATGAGTCAGAAAAAAGCATTTGTCCTCATGAATGTATCACATGTCATTGGATTTAACTATTGTAGAAAACACACATGCTCTTGTTGAGCAGATTACTTTTCTTTCAGGTTTAATTGAAACAGACTTCAATTTTACTTGGACAAGTCCATAAAGGTATTTAAGAAATATAACAAATGAAAATACTTTAACCAAAACCACAGTGCAATATTTCTATCACTGTAGCCTTGACCCCAATATCAAAAAGCAAGCAAATTTGTTGCAGAATGAATTGCGTTAGGTTCGGATTGATTGAATTTCAAGTATGAAGAAAATCGATCAAGAGGTTCAGGAAATATAAGTAAAACACAAAAAAAACTTGAATCAAAACTACAACACAAATATTCTATGACTGATCTTGACCCCAGGATCAAAGGGTTGTACAAGTGTGCAATAAAATTCATAATTTTAGCTTCATAATTATTCATGCCAAGTATGATCAATATAAAAGAATAAGTTTAGGAAATATAAGGAAATTAAAGAATGTTGATAAAAACCATAAAAAAATTTGTTATGGCTATGACCTTGATCCTAAGGTAAATGGGGTGAGCTGGCATGTCGTAGAATAAATTGTCATAGCTAAAAAATTCATCCACAGTATGAACAAAATCTATCAATGGGTTTAGAAAATATTAGCAATTGAAAAGTCTTTAACCTAATTAATGCTAATTTTCTGTGATTATGGCCTTCACTCCAAGGATAAAGATTAAAAGGAAGGGCATGTCACAGAATGAATAATCTTAGCTTTATAATGATTCTTACCTAGTTTGATGAGAATCCATTAAGGGGTTTAGGACATATAGCAGACACAAATTAAAAAAATCTTTAACCAAAACCTTTGCAATTGCCTCTATTGTTGGAAATGTGACAATGTTTCACTTCCCACTAACGCGAGCTGGGCTGAAAGGCCACTATGAAGTCAAATATATAAGCAAAATTTCTTTTCTAAAAGTTTAGTGATTTTTGTGCAATCTTTCAAGCTTCTTGGGACAAAGCTGTGCCTTAAGAAAATGTCCTTTTGGATCAGATTATGACATCATAAAAAAGGATTTCTAATATCAAAACATTGATACACAATGGATTCAAACCACCGTATCTCCCTTATTATTCATGATATTTATCAAATACACTGCATTATGTTCAAGTAAGATCACACTTTTTGCATAATAAATCCAAAATGTAAATTTTATATCCAGATATACAGATATGGTTTATAAATGAAATGTAGTGGGGACAGTTATTTCCTTCTATGCTGAATCCATGTTGTAAATACCTACAAATCACCATCCTGAATCAACAGACATGTCACGTACTACTATACTGCAGAAAGGACTGTTTGACATTATTGACTGGCACTGGAATAGCTAGTACATGAAGACCACTCATGAAAAGACTGAGACATCAGAAATATTTTCACTCAGATATTATTTAAAGAATCGATCATCTTTATGTTGATTACATATCTGGATAATAAAAAGATAGTTTAAAATGAGTCTTGTATATTCAATATGTGTCTATCGAGAAAAAAAAAATGACTGGTTTATACGCAAAGTATTTTTTTCTTTTGTTACAAATCAGATTTCCTTACCCAACTAAAATGAGGTATTGAGCTCTTTCTTTCCACAAATCAGAACAAAACAACTGCTTTCAAGCTTTTGAAAAGGAAACCCAATCCTCTCCCTGCTTTGAAAATGAAATAGTCTGTCCTGAAAATAGGCCTGACTTCAGTGGATGTTCTACAGAAACTAATGAAGTAGCTATTATCAATACTAGTATACAATATAACAAAAAAATTAGCATCAAACAAGGATATGAATTTTGGCTGGGGAAAGGTGTCATTTATATCAGATGAAGCCATTAAACTTGGAGCATCCTATTTAACAGTCGTAATTATAACCCAGAAATTAACAGCAAAAATGTGTTAATTCTCCAAGATTTAACTCATTAAAATTTATTGCTGAAATGAATAATGATGTGGGAAAATTGTCATGATTTGAAGACTAAAGTCTGTTTGCCTGTCTCTGATGAATCAGTTGCAATAAAACAATTTCAAGTTTTATTTTCCAACCAAAAATAAGCACCTTGCACCAACAATTAAAGTTTGCTCACTTGCATTTTCTTGCTTTGACATTAATCATATTATGTTCTGATCTACCAGACCTTGTTAACCAAAATCAATATCTCTCAGTTCACTGCTAAGTCAATATCAGCATATTTAGTTTACTTATTTAAAGGAAAATTGTACAAGAAACATGTAAAGTGGCTTTTGCAGGGACACACCATAGTAGGCAAACTTGAGAATGATCGCTAATGACTGCTTTAGGAAAAGATAGTGTGATGTCATTGTGTTACATTCAGGTATCCCCTAGAAGTACAAGTCAACAATCAATATAGCTGATAGTAAACCTGACCATGACATAGCAAACATTGACAGTTGATGTTGCTGAAGCAGATCAGTGATGTGAGGGACCTGCCATTTACTTTTTTGTGGGCTCTAAGTTTATGGAGAAAAAAATGTGCCCCTCAGATAGCATGAATAAGTACTCTTGCTCTGATTTGTCAAAAATCTAAATCACATTTTGTTGAAATTTTTTTTTTTATATATCTTGAGATCAAGGAAGAAAACAATAACTACATCTGAACATTAAATGCTTGGTCTCTCACTAATTATGGGTACTAGGACATAATTAAGTACAGGTATTCCTTTATGGAGGTTACCAATGTATGATAATTAAACAGAAACAATGCAAACATGTCTTTCTTTTTAACTTACCAGTTTGGCTGATGATTTAGAAAGGGTTGTTTTAAGATTAACCAGTTTCATTTGCAAGTTCTCTGGCAATCTGAAAACTGATAGCTAGATCTATTGGTTAAGGGTCGAGGCAGGATTAGAAGAGATTCATTTTAATTCCTACAAAGGTAGTTGGCATCAGACAATAAATCTCACAGCTGAAATGGCATGTTGCAATACTATTTCTCTGCCAAATGTTCTCTGAATGACTGTGGGCAAATTTCTTTATTTGCTGCAGCTGACAATATCGTGCAACTCTTCCACAGACTTGACTCCTGCACACACAGATATGATAATCCTTTTCTACACATTTTTGTCTCTTCATCAGATATACTTAATACTAAAAATAAAAACTGAACACCCTCTGATTGTCCGTTTTTTTTGTTTTTTTTTATAACCGAAATGCTCCTATTGCACAAAACAGACACACGGTTGTGTATATTGTAATGGATGAATACAGTTTCTCAAGCAAGACTGACTAGATTGTACCTCTGGTGGAGACCTATATGTAAACAAGTGTTGTCATAGCCATCTTTTCTTAAAGCAGCCTTTGTCTTGACACCTGAAATTGATGGCAAAATCTTGGTGGCAGTACTGGTGAAGACGACCAGTCTGCCTTGAATTCATGTGTTTCTGTTTCCTTAGAGACCCAAATCAAACCAAAACAGACATCCAAATCATATATACTTTTTGATTTTGTAAAGGAAATAAGGAAAAAAAATATTCCACTCTGATCTCTTGGATTGTTTTATGAAGCTTTAATCCAGTTTTAGTTTATGATAAGCAGTCTGATAATCATCTGTCTTTGCCAATTCTGCATACAGGTTTCTCTCTCTCCCCCTCAAAGAAAGTTGACGATTTGGTAAATGATATTTTCAGATTTGTAGAAAACACGCACCCACTCTTTTATACCAAACTTTAATTATTTCATTTCCTATCTGTATATTCTGTTATTCTTGCAGTTTAACTTTACATCTTTTCCCATCACACTTAAGATAAAATATTGACATTCACTTTCAGATGTAACTCGGTGTCCAGCAGCACAATTTCAGCAAAAGTTCACAGCCTCTCTCTCTCTCTCTCTCTTCTCTCTCTCTCTCTCTCTAACACTGTCAATTTAATTTTTTTCTGTTCAAATAATCCATGTAAATATATTAAGATACAAGTAGTTGAGAGTGTCTTCAGCTATGATGGGACTTTGATGATGATGCATCTCCTTTAGCCAGAAGTGCTAGTGAAGTAGACCATGTTTTAACAATACAATCATGCATCATTCTTTATTACAAAAGCAGCTACTTATGAAACTTACATGCTGCTTAAGAAACTGGATTTACATTTCTTCAGCACTCAAGAGCACATCATCTCTCCCTCTCTAAAAAGAATATGATGATCTGATACATGATATTTTTGCCTGACAAATGATAACAAAATTGCTAGTTCACGATGTTCGATTTTTTCCCATTATTTAAAACAGTGCATAGATACTTGTTTAGGCCAAGATCTTTGTTCCTTTTAATGAGCGTTTGGCCACAACCCACATTAGTAAGATACAAACTATACTTTCATCAAGTTTCTGTTGTTCTACATCAAGAGTTTCACATGACAAGCTCCAGGTCAAGATTTTGATGACTCTAA
Organism: Megalonaias nervosa; assembly: GCA_016617855.1. Taxonomy (NCBI): domain Eukaryota; kingdom Metazoa; phylum Mollusca; class Bivalvia; order Unionida; family Unionidae; genus Megalonaias; species Megalonaias nervosa. Next base: position 80,505 of record JAECUM010003690.1, on the reverse strand, counting down.
TTCTAAAATATCAAATTTTAACAATCAAAGAAATGCAATTATTTTCAAATATTTGATGATAAAGAAACTGAAAATGGTTCCATTGATGAAATACTTTGTTTAAAAAAAAAACAACCCTGGAAATTAGATGTGTCACTCAAAAATAGTTTAAATGAAGTTCACATATCACTGCATTACAATGAAGTAATGTAAAATTTATATTTGGAAGAATAACAAAATAAATCACCATCAATTATATGCTCTCTCTCTCTCTCTCTACATCATTCTTCAGCACATGCAGGCTGGGGTCATAAGCATAAAATCATGTCCACTTTATTTACACCATGTCCACTCAACAGTGATCACTGGATGCAACTCATTGAGAATCTATTCTGAGAGAACCCATGGCAGCTCCATAAGGATGCATGGGGAGATGATAAAGAAATACTCACCATTCTCTCTCCCCCCCCCCCAACAGGATGCATGGTGAAATGAAAAATCACATGACCTATATTTTACTTACAAAGATTCCGGTTTTAAGGCAGATATGAATAAGTAACTGATAAAAAGAATGAACAAAAGATAAAACAGGATTTTTCACAGTATTTAGCACTGCACTATGAGTATCATCAAGAGCTCTAAGGCTGTTTATCTGCTGGCACTTTTTAAATAATGGCAAGTTCCAAATGGATTTTCACATCCTTCCAAGACTCACAGACCCTCCTTCTGGGGTCATTAAAAATCTGATAGAATAACAGAAGGTTAGAAATGTCACTTTCCATTTCCATGAAAAATGATAAAAAAAATTCTATGACTAGAAGTTGCACATCCAACTGTTACCTCCTGGCTTGTTCCAGCAATACCAGAATTATGGTCAATATGAGTGGCACTCTCTGTTGCAGATCTATCGCTGGCACTTGCTGAGGAGATGCGTTTCTTAGGAGGTCTGAAAAAAGAAAAACTTTTGCCTTTTATTGGTTTGTTTAAAGAAAAATGTAAACATTAGAAAATTTAAAGACAATTTAACCATGACAAGAAATCATGAAACTGCAACATTAGAACCTCAGGATGTGCCATCCAAGGCTTTAAAATTTCCCAATTTTCTAGCTGATTTTTTTCACAACAATTCGGACTACCCAAGGAACAAGGTGAACCTTGTCAGTTTTAAGTGGATTAATCACAACCATATCTCCACTAGGTCACTGCCTGGTAATAAATGAATAACCTTGATGGGTAGGTAAAAAGACTGCACTCTTCCAACCATCATGGGTCCTGAAACTAAGTATGATGACAAATTTACATACTGGAGAGTTACATTTACATTAATATTGCTGCACTCTACTTCCTGAATAAGAACACTTACATTAGATGAAGACTTCTCAGAAAAAAGGCAGTTCCTGAAAATAAAAGACTGAGAAGCTCCCGTGTCCCTTTAAATTTTAATAGGGATGGGATTAGCAGAATCACTAATGAGTGATACAGAACCATTCAACATAAACAGTTCATAATTCTCCATAATAAAATCAGACTGGGATTTGTTTGACCCAACAAATGTATTGCCTTCAATATATGACCATGACCATGACTTATAGGAAAAAAGAGCATTTGGAATAGGTCTGTCTTGATTCTGTTGCTTATTTTTCAATCTGTAGCAATCAGAAATAATGTGCCCTTTCTCCTTGCAATAAGTACATGTAGGAAAAGATAAGGATATCTGATCAATCATATCAGAAACTTTATTCCTACAAGGTATGCCAGACTGAGATTTGGAAGTGTTCATATTAGATTGAATTAGTTTTTTTCTTTTACCAAAAGACTGCTGAGAGGAAGATTTACTTACGAAAGAAACTTTATAGGCTAAGGAATACTCTTCAGCTGTACAAGCAACATTTTCTTAAGTTTGGACCTTGTGCTCTTCAAGGTAAGTCTTAACATCACTATGGATGCAATTCTTGAACTCTTCAACTAATATGAGTTGTCTTAGATTTTCGTAATCTTGACCAACTTTCTTGGATAAGCACCACTTATACAATAATTGTTCTTGCAAATTCAACAGGAGTTTGTCAAGTTTCTGTTTTATAGTTCCGAAACTTCTGTCGATAAGCCTCAGGTACCAACTCATAACCCTCCAAGATACATTCCTTAAGCAGATCATAATCAGCACTTTGCTGTACTGACAGGGAAGTGTACATGTTAGAGCCCTGCTAAAAGTGCAATCTGTAATAATGAAGTCCAATGCTCTCTTGACCATTTCAAATTTTCATCAATATTTTCAAAAAGAGGAAAATATTTATCTACTTCTTTTTCCTTAAAAGAAGGTACTTACCTGATATTTTTAGTAACATCAAAACCTGAACTTGTGTGTAAAGTGGGGGAGTGCTTTCCGTTTGCCAGCTCTAATTCTTTTAATACAAATTTAAATTCCCCTTTTACCTTTTCTCTTTGCATTTCTTTTTCTTCTCTTTCACACTGCATTTGCATTTGCCTATCTTTCCTCTTTCTGCAACTGCAACTGTATTTGTCTCTTCTCTTTCTCTTTCTGCAACTGTATCTGTCTCTCTTCCTTCTCTTAAGCTTACTTAAGCTTACTCAACTCGATTTCATTCTTGTGTTTTAATTTCAATTCCATAACGTGCAAGGAAGAGTCAAATAGAGACTTACTAATCAAACCTAAAGCACTTTTTGCAAAAAGTTCTTTTCTACCAAATAATGAATCATAATATTTTTTATTTCTTGCTTCAAGCCTTTGCATCAGAAAGATCATACAGTCTGGCAAGCTAGATCAATTCATCCTTTGTGAAGGACTCTAACCGTTCCAGCGAAGGATTTAAAATAAAGTTCTCCTCTTTAGATGACATTATAAAAGCTTGTTGGCTTCACTAAAACTTTATGTGAAATAATACCCGAGACTTAAAAAATTTCAAAACAAGGCAGGGGTCACACTACCAGGTGAAGTGGGCGATAAAGTTGCCTAAAAAATGTAAACTTCGCCTTCTTCTGTTAGGAAAGTGAAAACGACTTCGCCCTGTGATTTTTTTAGAGGTACATTGACAAATTATACCTTTTGAGATGCCCCCTCGCCTTAGGCAGGTTTATTCTAGTATTGTGTTGTAGCGAAAGGTATTCTTCAAGCCATCAGTAGCTAGGCCAAGTTCTGATATCAATTACGCTGACAAACAACCTTTTGCACATTCACAGGCATGTATTTTGATAGCTGATTGACCATTAACCATTTCCTGAGTTGGCAACTAAGGCCCCTATCACTACCCAATTTACGCATGTTTTCCTTCGATGACAAAAAATACAAACTTGTGTTTCGAAACTTTAACAATAGTATGTATATAGCAATTTGTGTTTTAAGAATAAAATCAGTGATCTGGATATTTTAACTACCTCTTGTACACTACTTCGTCATAAAATTAGTTTGAAACTGTAAGTGTACCAGTAACGGAAAAAATGGCGGACATCGCTATGTCTGGGAAGTACTAGTTTATTAGATTGTCTGTTTTCGTAAATCATTGAGCAAATATATACAGAAAAATATACAATTCATAGAAAGCAAAGCCTAGGTATTATGTTATTTAAGATTTAACTTTAAAATGCAATTATATAGGTCAGAAACATATGAGACAATACTATGTTGTGGAATTCGCGAGAAGTGTTGTAAGGTCAAAGTTGTTTTCTGATGTGACTCGTATTTGTGAAAATACTGAAAAAAACTGCGAAAGCAGATAACATTTAATCAATGCCTAAAATTAATACAAGTATGATGACAAATAATTAAACCATAAATTTGCAATCCTATCAGGGACTGTTGTAATGAAGCTACATAAAGTGAGTGATTACATTACGAAAACCCCTCCTTCTAAAAATAGATGCACTCACGTCTGTGTTGATTCGGTTGGAAAGAGGGTTTAGTTCATATACCGACTATAAATGAGCAATGTCTGTAATTTTATGCTTTTTAATGTGTTATGTATGAATAGTTACGGTAATGTTTTATCCGCAACAAAGAAATGAGGACACGTGTGCATTTGCCCTCATGTACATGGTACAGGGGTTGTGTCAAATGCATTTAGAAATCTTTGAAAGTGCCATTACTGTGAACTTTTAAAAAGTATTTTAAAAAAATAAATACAAAAATATATTAAAAAAATGATTAAGGGTAGTTTATTAAGCATTTTTACCAACTTTCAATTACAATAATATAATCTAGTTACTCAGTTAAATTTTGTTACAATGCAGTATCTATTATTCTCTTTTAGAGTCATATGGTCAAAATAACTAAGAAAATTTTCTACTAGAAAATATAGTGTTGCTTAAATCCAGTGTTAAATGCAAATATGAATTCAAATAAGAGAACACACATTATATATATATATATATATATATATATATATATATATATATATATATATATATATATTGCGTTTCTTGCTTCGCCTCCACTTCTCCCTGTTCTGTCCAATAGGAGAAGTCACTTCTCCCTAAAATTCAAGTCTAGCTTGACCAATGCAAGGTGAATTTAATTTTGAAAAAGTTTTCTGAAATATTTTGGTGAAATTTATATCCCAAGGATGAGCCTCCCAATTTTCTATTACAACTCTATCGTCTTAAATAGAAAAGCGAAAAAACCATAAGGTATTGTAAAATTCAACAAATAATTTATTTCCATAGAATACAAATATCCCAAATGATCCTAGAATTCTAACACAAGTCCTAATATTTAAAGTTCTGAACAAACTTTAGTTGTATTCTAAAATAAATCCAATGCTGAAGTGTTATGTTCCTGTGGTAACCTGTGTTGTCGTAATGTGCCTGGTCTTTTGTTGAATCACAATAATACAATCCAAGAATATATCCTTACTTGAAATTTTACTATAAATCCCAGTTTCTATTTCCAAGAATGTTATTTCTGAGCACTTTGTATTTCCAGAGAAGAATACCTCGAATTTAATGATTTGTATAAATTCCAGCCCAAATGATTCTGCTCAGATCTTACAGCATTAATAGAAGGTTTTTCCAATAAACAAGATTTTATACTCCTCTACCTGACCTGGGTCACAATTATGAACTTCTAAAAAAAATATTACCTAACAGAAAATTTCATTCTAGAAGGTACCAAATGTTTATAAGATAAAATCTTAGTTATAATCAGAAGGTCCATTTTTCAAATTATAATATAAAATGTAGTAAACAACAGGTAGACCAAGCATTTCAAGGGGGAATTTCCAAAGTTCTGGACTAAGACTGAGATAAACACGTTTTACAAAAGCAAAATCAATGATTCAGGTCAGTTAGAAATGAATTTGATTTTGGACAAGGTCCAGTCCAAAATACAACTATCCAAAGCATATAATGAAATAAAAAAAAACTTACAAACAATTCAAATTAAATATACATAACTTACTTTTTCCTTCTGGGTGACTTCCCCGCCTGGAAGGCATCTGTCAATGACTGAAGGAGTTTTGCAGAACTAATGAAATTTTCTGAGCCTATTCTGTTGGGATGCTGCTTGGTAGGTGTGACTAGTACACTGGTTGTGCTGCTCTCTGTAGCAGTAATTGAAATGAAAATATAATATATACCATTTATACTTGCTTATAGGTAAAATCAAACTACAAACCACAAGGATCCTGATCCACTATAGCATAATGAGCCTGCAAAGGGTCTATGTTGTTTGTTCTACTGATTACTCCTAACAAACTGCATAGAACCTGACCTGCCGGTGCATCATGTGACAGCAGACCTGGGTCTGCAGTTTGCCTGGACTTATAAGTGAGTGCATATGGTAGTGTACATGCATATGTGGTGTACAGTGTTTAACTCGTATCATATTTTATACAATTTCTTAATTTAGGTAAGACAGTTAAGAAACTTATATTATTCACTGTTAAAATGTTGACAGATCCGCTCCTTGCGGAGTAAATAAATTTTGTTTCTTATTGTCAACTACAACATATGTAGATATATGGACTGAACTTATTTTCACATTGTCTGCTTGTTAAGAGGCAAAGTTTAATAAAATCTCACAAAAATCTATACTTTTCCATTATACTATGTATAAATTTATGAGCAAATAAACTAAAATATTACTTGCCAAGCAGAATTTTGAACTTACCCAGGGCTGTCAGATAGTGGATTTTTCATCCCCTGACACATGCAGCTAGGCAAGGAAAAACCAACCTCTTGTGTTTTTAATTCATAGAATATTCAAATGAAAGTTATTCTTCAGTTATTCAGACTGTATATGACAAAAGAACTTATCATAACACATGATCGTATAAGAGCATGGAAAATCTGTGACATATTCCTTTGATACTCATGAAATAAAATCTGTGATTTTTCTTAAATTTTTTTTGATACAACTCTTAGATCTGTAATAAGTTCTAATTTAATTTAGTCTAATTAAATACATCTTTCTGATCACATCTATAAGTTTTAGCCATTAAACCATAATTTGAATATGTACCATATACCTACATGATATGTACTATTCTAATAAAGACCACTTTCTACTGGTGGTGCTCTAAGCTGTAAAGTTCAACTTTAAATACCTTTTTGTTCTGTATTTTGAATGGCTGATAATGTCTGACTGGACTGTGCCATATTTGAATCTAAAGGTATTTGGATAGGACCAGTTGCTGTCTGACTTGAGAGATGGCTCATTGCCTGAAAATGTTTGGGACCAGTTTCTTTCTGTTGCAATGGACTATCACTCTCTGGCAGCTGTGAACCAATTGTTTGGTGCTGCCTGCATACTGAAGTTTCTGATAAACTTCTTCCTTGATTAATATCCAATGAGTTAAGATTTGTAACAGAAGCAGTGAATATTTTACTGCTCTCTTTAGCATCATCTTTTATTTCTTGTAGTTCTAATGGAGATTTTATAACAGTCTTTGAGGACTTTTGAGGACTAGACATATCATGGATGTCTGGGATATCACAGGCTACTTCCACATCTACTTCTTCATCTCCACTCTTTCCTGAATAATCACAATTATCTAAATTTGCTTCTACATGGTCATTACAACATACACTGAAATTATCCCTTTTATCAAAAGAATGTCTTTTATCATCAGACACTTTGTCTCTCATTACTGTGGATGATGAATCTTTCTCCAAACCTAAATCAGCATTTTCTGAAAGCACTGAACTGACCACTGTATTGAAGCTAGCATCATATTTGTTTGAAGGCTGCATTAACTTGCCAGTACATTGTGCAGACCTTGCTCTGGTGCTGAAACTAACACTATGTGATGCCATCTCTTCGCCCATAGCTGACACATTTTTCTGTGACCTGCCTACTACTGCTTGAATTGACTCTCTATAACAATTTGAGTCAGCAGAGTCAGGGACTAATCTTGACAAAGTAACTGGATTGGAACTATTAATTCTTTCATCAGCACAGTCCACTGATGTAGGAATCGAGGATACGTCCATTACAATGTTCGCATTTGCATCTTTCCCTTTTAAAAATGAGCTGATTTCTTTGCATCGGGCAGCTTTTGCATGAGAGATATCTGCAATTTGGCATCGTGTTCGTGCAGTCTGTGTCGTGCCTTTACACAACCTGGTGCTCATTACCTGTCTGTCTTTGAGATGTTCAACCACACTGTCAAACTGTCTCCACAATGCATTCACAGGATTTGGGGTGCACTTATTTTCATCTGTTAAAAGAAAATGGATTTAAATGTTATACCTATTATATAAAAAATGTTTTCGTTTCCTGTATAACTAGTGGATATCTTTCATTGTGCAGCACAAAAAAGGGAAATTTTAATGAAAGGCAATGCCACAAGTTAAAATACATCACTTTTGTACAATAAGATGAAATATATTCAGTATCTATTCAGGTCTTTTATTATATACCAAACTTGCTCATGAAACAAAGCTTAAAAAATCTAAACTCATTTTTCAGCACCCAGTCATTTTGTTAAGTTCACCTCAGTTTCACTTCTATAGGCTGATTAAAACAATATCAGTAATTTCAGAAAATGGTTTGTTAGGGAAAACCGAATTTGTTGCAATAAATTACATGTCTAACATTTTGTAAAACTTGTTACCCTATCCAACCACAATGCAAGTCCAATTAAGCAATACAGCACAAATTCTATAGGTTTTAGCATTGTTAACAATGAAGTAATAATGGGTCATATCTTCATAGAGAAGCAAATTGCAGCAAGTCAAATACTTTCAATAAAATATAATTTTCCTGCTTTAAAGGGTATGTAGTTTCCATTTAATCATGAGGCTCATATAGAAAAATATTTGTCACATGTGGAAAAATAGGAAAGAAAAATATACAAATAATTTTCTATATTTTACACTTAGTAAATAACAGTCACTTTTCCTTGATGATATATACTGCAAGATTTCTTCAAAGTTACAACAACAAAATTTTAACAAGAAAAATTCTGCTGACCCTATACAAAGATGTTACTGTCATCTCATCTCTTGTGCACTATTACCATCTGAAGACACTGCTAATTAGCTTCATTGTGTAAATAAGCCAATTAGTCCTAAACAGTTTTTAAAATAAAAAACCACTACAAGTAGAGTTATTAAGATATTTTTATCCTTTTAATTTTAAAATGTTCTTCATGCCTTTGACATGAAATAAGGCAGTCTCATATCAGTATAAACATTTATATTCTGACTGGTTCATATACTTCTCTTTTGTTCTCATTAAAATTAAAATCTCTCATTAGTCTTTTGACGCTATATGCCCTGGACCTTCAGTCTTCATCAAATTGTGGTCAAGATGGAAAAACTGCAGGTCCAGTTGAGAAAAGCAGGAGTTCATACTGTAACTAGTCAAAAAAAAATCATTCAATGTAAATCAGTACATGTCTCATTGATTAAATTACATTGACTATAATAATTACTGTATATTGTCTGCTTTCATTTTAAATTTTGTTTACTTTAGCTTCAAAATAAAAATGCTTTATTTCTGTTCATCTAATCACCTTTGTTACAATCAAGGGAAAATGTAACTGACATGATTTACAGGTTTTGAAAACTGAGGCTCTTTGCTTATGATGGACAGCCACAGAAGACTGGGGACCCAAGACAATAATTTTAAAATTTTGATGTGCTACAAGTGCTTACACACAGCCCTGAGGGCTGTTCCAGTAAAATTTATACCCCCCAGGGGGAAGGCACTTTCAAATTCAACCAACCAACAACAGAAGCAATTTAAAAAAATTAAGATCCACTGTCAGATATGTTTTAATAAAAAAACACTGCCCCCTACAAAAGCATATTTTTTTTAAACATAATTTCTGGCTATGGGTTAGTGGGTGGTAGAAGCGATTTTAATATTGGGTTGGGGACAGCTGGCTGGAGGTAATCTACTGAATTCTTATAGATCATATAATCTAATGCATATTTTTATTTGTATTCATTCATTATAATCAATCTTTTGTCCTTTTGTTTATTTGTCTGTCAGCCATATATGTCTCTGATACTGTGAAATCACAAATTTTCTTGGTGGCTTATTATTTGTTGATGTCACTAATCAGTCCCTTAATACCTACTAATTTAATGCCCATGAATATAGATTTTATATTAGGGACTTCTATTCTAATACAGAAATTATGAATTTGTATCCTTACTTAACTGTGTGTTTACTAAAGTGATCACTATGATTTGCTATTTTTCTTTGTTCTCAGGCATGCTGCTTTTGATTAGAATAATAGTTAAATCTTGTATTGCTTTAAATGTGTTGTCAGATGCTATGATTCCCTTGTTATTATTTTTTTTCAATAAATGTTTTGGTAAACTTATAATACATGATATGTCAGAAAAAATCATTAATGCCTGTGAAAGCAATGTCACATTATTTCTGTCGACTTTTACACTATATCATTTCTTGTAAGAACACATATTTCAGTTACCGTCTTATTTTTATGCCTTGTTGCAAGACTAATATAAAGTTTAAAAAAAAGAAATATAGCAAGACAAACATTTTTATATCATAAATTAGATTTTAAAAAATGGATGAAAGTCAAGGAATCATTCTTTCCCAGAGTACTCGTAAAATCTATGTCATTGCAGTTACCGTATTGTCAACAGCATTATCATCATCATCACTAATGGCCTATCAGTAACATTCTGCACTTTTAATCCAGTTGTCACAGGTTCTATCTCCCACTTCTAGTCTTTCATACGAGACTTATACCTATGGTCTGAGGGGCTTTCATTGCCGAGTATAAGATGCTTGTTTTGTGATACAGATCTGAGGGGCTTCCATGGCAGAGTGGTACAAGATGCTTGTCATGTGATTCCTTGCCTCTAATGTGTAAATGAGAATGTTGCCAGTTACTTGTGAAAGGTCAGTGGTCTACATAAGTGGTGTTTGGTGTCTCAAATGTACTTGAATTTTCTTCAGCAGTAAAACTGGCTGCCATATATAGATTCTCTTCATCTGAAAATGGTGTAAAGGCCATAATGATCTACCAAAACCGGAGATCTCATGTCTAAATGACTTCGGCTGTTGGTGATAAACATCAAATCAACAGAGGCTCCATGTGCCCTAGTATACTAAGGTGCTTGCTTTTACAAATCACTTGCACATCTCACTGAGTGAGATTTTGTCACAGATCAACCAGTTTGGATTGGTGGTCTTTCGGGGTTCTTCCTCAACCTAATATACTGTTAAACACCCACCCTAAAACAAACCAAACCAAACTAAATCAACCAACTAATCAACTGTGGCAATAGCAGCAAAGGTACTAGTCCATCATTTTTGCCACAGCTCTATGAGTTTATACATTTTGACTCCAGTAATTTTTGTAGACCTTTGAATATTGTCAGTTATGCCTTTCTGACCGTTACCTAAAAGTCATCATCAGTTGGTACAAATGGATTTTTCATGGTGAGTATATGAGATGGAGAAGTCTTGAGCAATCCTGCATCACATGCTGCCGAAACGTTTACATTTTAGCTCACTTAAAGTTTCTCTAACAATGTCCATTGTTCCAACTAGAACTGTTATAACTTATTGTTATTCAAGCTATATTCACTGATATCTGGAGATGTGCATTTGTAATAAATATTTGTAACAAAGTATGAGAATGCATCAGTGTTTTTCAATGATGCATTTGAACTGAACAACCAGAATCAACAAACCAAGAAATGAAATTATTCACATCTCTGAGGCAGAAGTACAGTGTATAATCATAATCTGCCAGAAGATTTTTCAATTTTAAATTTGCCAAATTTTTTTCAAACCATACTGATTCAGTGGACATAATCACCAGAATGGACAGAAACAGACCAGAACTGATATAACCAGAAGGTTAAAATCGATTTGAGTAGCTAAATTCACATGGTTTAGTTAACTGTACATCCTTTATTGTCTTCCCTTTGATGTAATTTCTTACTGAAGCTGAGAAAATAATGTTGCACACATAAAAAAAGAGGCACACTTCTACTCATTATTGTTGTTATTATACTTCTCCATTCCGGCCTGTTCTTATGATTTTGTCCCCCCACATACTGTTTGTCATGTTTATGATATGTATCTAAATTTGTCATTTACTTTTCCTACGACTATACTAATTGTTTGTGAATATGCATATCAATGTGAAATGCAGTGGGGAGACCAAATCCAACATAGAAAACCTCTACATTTCTGGATGTATTCTGCTTGGATTCCATGTTTCTGCACAAAACTCAAGAGTTCAAGACTTGCTGTACTAATTCAGTTCCCATTGTAAACCTGTGCAAACACCATGATATTAAAATTCAATAACTTAAAATTTCGAGTGCTCATAATCAAATTTGTATCAGTATAGACACATCTATGACGACAGCTTTTGTGAAAAGAAAACCATAACAGCTGCACCATTTTCTGGATCTACACAAATTTGAAATGTGTGCTTTCAATACTACACCAAAGAGTCAGGTGCTGATTTCAGTAATGAGTCTTCCACACTCAGGTCTGTAAAGAAATGGAAATTATGTTAATAAAACAATGTCCCTGTCTTTTTCCAGTTACAAGTAGGAAAAGCTCTCAAAAGATTCTTTTTACTAAAATCTTACTTTCATTATCAACCAATCAGGGACAGTCAAACCATGTATACTCTATTTTATCTTTACTGATTTATAGTATGATTCTCGTTCTTTCATATCTGTAGTAATGTGAGTCCTTCAACAACGGTTGTATTCCTTTTTCGACCATGCTGACTGGACACACTGTAAGATAATGTTCAAGTAACAGAAATACCATGGGATAACCAGACCAATAAAATCAAATAAAATGGTCAAGTTATCTCCCCTGCAGGGATGCTGCCAGGATTGCAGGATTTAATCTAAGTTTTGTGTGTGTGTGAGTGATCTTCAATGAGGAAGTGGTGGCGGGAGGAATAGCCATTGTTAAATATCTCCCTAACACTTAAATATCTGTCACCCTTTCTTACTGTTCCACTCTGTTAAGGCTCTACTGAAATCAAAATACTTAAAGAGATGTCATCTCTATTTGAATAGCGATTATTACTGTGATGTCATAGGGCATGGTCACGTGGTTGTGGTGGGGTCTTGGTTGGGATGGCAGAAAGACCATTGGCTTACTCCATATTTGACAGCTAATTACGATGTTGTCAAAAGAATTACATTTTTCTAACAATTCGGTTGGACTCGGATCATATACTTGATTCAGAGTCAATGAACAGGTTCTAAAACTGATGTGTTTATTTTAGAGCCAAGTTCCTCCATCACATTCAAAATCTGAATATACCAAAGGTGAAATTAGAACACTTGCATCCTAAATTACTATCATGGAAACTTAAAATGTTATTTAATGTGAGACTTTAATGCCAGAACTCATAGCTTCAGTGATTTTTGGGTTAAAAAATGAATTTCTTCTCAAACAACTCAATTTGGTGCAATTACATTGTTTTTAATGATACTGAGAATTCTTGACATGTAAAAATTGCACAAGAAACAAACAACATCAGATCAGGAATTAATACCACTTGGGAAAAACTGACAGGAATATGCAGAAATAATGATAGTATTATTTAAATGGAATATGTGGTTACAATATGAGTGCTGATTCTATAACTTTGCAAAATACATCTCGTACAACTATTCTGTTGTTTCTAACAACACTGTTAATATGGTAATAATTTCTGCACACATGAAGTTGACCTACTTTTTACTTTAGTCCCTTCTAATTAATAGTTTTAGATTTTACAACAAAACTAAGCACATTTTACCTTTTGACGATAATACATGATCAAAATATTTAGATTGTGAGAAAATAGAAGTTACAATTTTATTAAAAGTATTGGTACCTGGAAAACTAAAGGAGATGGTAGAAAAAGAATCAGGATGAACAGATTAGTAGTGTAGTAAAAGAATCCATATTATCAGAATGACATCAAGTATTTTTCATCATTAGTTAATGACACTGCTTCAAAATGTTGTGTACTAGATAACAGTAATCCAATTTGTGTGTGTGTGTGTGATTTAGATTTTTAACGTAGCTTTAACAATTTTTCAGTCATATCGCTATGATGTCTGCAGTGTGACAGTTTATAGTGGTGTTTATCACTGGGGCATCATGCCACAGACATGTAGCATGATGTCCCACCCAGTCACATTATCCTGATACCAGGCCAACCAGTCCTAACACTAACCTCTTAATGCTGAGCGCCAAGCGAGGCAGCTGTTAGTACCATTTTTGAAAGTCTTTGGTATGACTTGGCCTGGGTTTGTAATACAAATATCAAATGATGGCTTGGAACTAAGTGCCAAAAGGTCTGCAGAAAATATCAACATCCTCAAAATATACATAGGAATAACCAAACACAAACAGGACAAATTTTATCCATCTTGCTTTGAGTTTACACATTTCAGTCAGTTTCTTATGCTTAATGCCATTCAATTTTTGCACATTGAGAGCATGTACTTCATTTGGTAATACATCTGCATGATAAGAAAGTTTGTCTCGTTATTCTTTTCTTACCATAGTGGTTCTGCCAACTATAGATCTACACACACTTAATTATGTTGTATGGGGATCTCTGATGTTCAGTAGAAGCATTAATCTGTTGATTGTTTCTGAATTTAATATGATCCTTCTCTTCTGTGTACGAATATTATTCTGTGTTGAGAACTCCCTTTCATTGCCTGCTGTCTGAAATGCATATGCATAACTAGCTTGAACAAGTTACTGTTCTTTATGGTTGTGCAATTTTCAACATCTCACAGGTATGGCCCCATGGGTCTTCTCTCTTTGATATCTCTGTTCCAAAAAGAAAAGTTTTCACTAACATGAACTCTGCCAAAGATTCACTTCCTTGAATCAGTGCTTTGCTGCCTCTTATGCCAGATTTTTTTCTCTTCTATAATGCTGTATTAAGTCCAACATTCCCAGTCTGCTTGTTCAGACATGGGTATCTTGAATAAATATAACCGGCATTCTGTCCATCCCAAAGGTGCTCAACGCGAGCTTGATTTTGAGAAAAAAAACAAAACAAGAATACGAAGGAAAATATCATGTAGAGTGACAAAAATACCTCAGATTACCCCACGACCCGTTCTGACATTGGACCCCATCTATCGTACTATATATATATCTTATATAGTATGATAGAGAGGGTCCAATGTCAGAACGGGTCATGGGGGTGATCTGAGGTATTTTTGTCACTCTGCATTATATTTTTCCTTCAGATTATTGTTTTTTTCCTCAACATCAAGCTCGCGTTGAGCACCTGAGGTCCATCCAACACGTGCATAGGACTCGCACTCAACATCAATTTTGGTTCAAAATCACATACTGGCATTTCCAGTGACATTTTCCCAATGTCCAAGAGACTGATATACATGAAATTCATTGTCATCATAGCTATCACCAGCATTTGCTGACTGAAAACGTCGTCTGACGACAAACCCTGTCGTGATTCAGCCATTTTGGTTTCCTGTGTGGCCCTTATTTGAAACACGCATTTGTAAAACTTCCATGATGAAAGTAAGGTTAAAACTACCATAAAATACTTGTTCCAGGGCCCAACAAACCAAACAAATTTAGTTTAACAGCCATTCATGTTGAACCGAAGTATCCAGCTATTTTAACGTTTGCCTTCCTTAATCTGGATGTCGCATCAAACACTGCGATACTGCTACTGGCAGCATGAATTACGTCGCGAAAGGCACTTTTAAAGTTAAAATTTGAATAAAAATTTCATACTGCGCAAAGCACGTTTTATATCCGTGACGATGACATAATTTGCACAATTTATGTCAGTTTTACAAGTACGCGAATTCGTACAAATTAGGTGCACTCATGTGTACTGGCATCATTTTCTGACCCAATGTTTTATTCACATTAGACCACTAGGAGGGGGTTAAATGCATTTTTAAAAATATATTCGTTTTTTTTTCTTCTGACAACCCCACCAGCGATTTCTCATTTTGTTAACACAACCCACTACACAAGTGATTTTCCTAATCAACCTTCCACTCTCAGAATCAAAACAGTTTGAAACACAACCTCCTACAGAAGTATTTTTGAAGTGCCGCCTCGGGGGAGGGGGGGGATATATATGTTTTACTGGAACAGCCCTGAAAGATCTTAGGAAAAACGAACATTTAAAACGTGTGAATACTGGATGATCAAGTCGACTGCCAAATCTTAACATTTAAAATGTGTGAATACTGGATGATTAGCATGATTGCCAAATCTTGATAATTAAAACATGTGAATGCTGAATGAGGTAAAAAAAAAATACGTTTCTGGTCAGCTGACTGTCTGTTTCTCAATGCTGACCCTATCACTATTATCCCCCATGGTTAGAAACCAATATAAAATGACATCAAATATAATGTTTAAAAAAAAATGATTTGCCTACTCTAATTTTAAAACCAGTGCAACAGGAAACACACACGTTTTGGCCTGATCAGTATGACTGCCAATTCTTAATATTTAAAACATGAATACTAGATGATCAGCAACAATGAAGAATGCCAAATCTTAATATTTACAACATGAATACTAGATGATTAGCAAGAATGAAGATTGCCAAATCTTAATATTTAAAATGTGAATACTAGATGATCAGCAAGAATACCAGATCTTAATATTCAAAAGGTGAATACTAGATGATCAGCAAGAATACCAGATCTTAGTATTCAAAAGGTGAATACTAGATGATCAGCAAGAATACCAGATCTTAATACTCAAATGGTGAACACCAGATGATCAGCAAGAATACCAGATCTTAATATTCAAAAGGTGAATACCAGATGATCAGCAAGAATACCAGATCTTAATATTCAAAAGGTGAATACCAGATTATCAGTAAGACTGCCAAATCTAAATATTTAAAACATGGATACTAAATGATCAGCAAGATTTGCCCAATCTTAATATTTAAAATGTGTTAATACTGGATAATCAGTTCGACTACTAGATTAAAGATAACATGGTTACCAATTCATAGACAATATGGGGCAAAATTTCCTTGGCATAATTGACTCAGATTTGGCAATTTGTTGATTGAAGAAAGAATGGGAACAAATTTGAGTTTTTCTAGTGCTTTCAGGTGATTGCTCCAAGACAATAACTACAACCTAACCCTGAATCATTCTGCAAAACTGAGGGTCTTTAATTACCTGTAAGTTCAGTCCAAAAGATGTATATACTGGTGTTCATGAAAAATCTTAAAAGTAAATTTCTTTATACAATCCAAATCTAACATACAATATGGTCACAGTGGAACTATATTGGCACACAATTATCACTGTATTGACTATCTTGGAAGAAAAGATTATCTTCCATGGTTAATTCTTGTACCACGAAATCATACATTTTACCATGTGGAACAATGAAAGGATTAAGTTTAAACATCATTTTCATGTTGCATATACCACATCAGGTCCATATGCATATACCACATTAGGTCCATATTCATATACCCTATTGGGTCCATATGCATATTTTTTAACCACATTGGGTCCACATACATATAGAACATTGGGTCCATATGTGTATACCACACTGGGTCCTTGTACATATATCACATAGGGTCCATATGCATATAGCACCTAGGGCTCATATGCTTATACTATCCAGGGTCCATATGCATATAGTACATAGAGTTCATGTTCATATACGATATAGCATCCACATGCACATTCCACACTTGGACAATTTTTGAACCCAAATAACTTCATAAAATTACTTCTCTCTCTTGCAAGAATAGTGCCAAGTTGATGAAAATAGGGAGAAGTGTACAAAATTTACAATGTTCATAATAGTCACTTTTTAAACTTCTGTTTTTGCATATTTTCATGTGAGACAAACAAAACACTGATAAAATACTATTCAAACCACAAAACAATAACAACTTTCCTATTTGGCTTAACTACAGGTTTTGTCCAACAGTTATGGCAATGTTGAAAACAAGTTACAATTCAAAATCAACAAAGGTTTCCATCTTTCATTCATATGTTTAGTGCTCAAAATATTGGAAGAAATTACTCGTTTTACTGGTAATGGACCTTGATAAATCCAATCTTAATCTGCTTCCACTTGGACTACATAAAATTGATTTTTATTTGTTTTTCACTGGCTATATGTGAATTTTTGACATGAATTGCTTAGATAGCTATGGCAGGGTTCTCAACAGATGTGTACCCTTGTGTTTTGACATGACCTAAAATGATACAGAAAATCCCAAACTTACTACACAGTTTAAGGGCTGCATATTCTTGAAGCATGTTAATAAGATTTTTCCCAGCTATTGTTGTTGGATATTCTTGTCCTGCCTTCAGGAGAGAAATATATTCCAGCAAGTGTGGTGACTCTTTCAGAAAGGACTGGTATGTTTTCAAGCATTTTTGTTCTTTCAAATAGCCTGAAATGAAAATTGGAAACACATTATATACAGTAAATCTCATGAAGGAGTTATTTGTCCCAGCTGCATTTTTCTTATGATCTGGAAGTTATATGCTATACAGCCCAGTTTGGTAAGTGCATCTTGAAATTACATCCCTTGACGTGCTCTCCATTGCCGACAATAAGTATAAACCGCCACTTTCGGGAAGCAATTTCCAACAATGGCTAGCGCACCAAGATCAAGGAAGAAAAACAGGCATTACTGCTCTGTTTGTTCAAATTTCCGCAGACAAATAGTTGATGGGCAAACCATTGTTCTATACAAATTTCCTTCAGATGTAACGCTATGGAAAAAATAGATAAGACGTGTAAAAACAGTGATGAAAGACTTCCATTTCAATGCCAATACCCGCCTTTGTTCAACACATTTCCCAAATGGACAGATGACTTCTCAACACTATGTCCATTCAGTCTTCCAGATTCAAAGAAAAAATTATTTGGAACATCATCTGTAAGTTTGATAAATTTTCTGTTTTTTCTGTATGTAGTTATACTTATATACTGATGTCCAAAATTAGGCTGATTCTCGATAAAAAATCAAAATGTGCCTAAAATGAAACGTACTCAAGTCAAAACGCTAAGGGCAAATCTGATTAATGTTAAAATGTTATTTTGTAGGAATAAGTTCATTTTAATGTAGCTACATATTTTATATTACTCCATATTTGGACAACAATTTGGAGGGGGGTGTGAAATGACTGATGAATTAAGCTGATGGCTAGGATTTTTCAATTGGATTGTCAAGCAGTAAAATTGCAATTATTTGGCATAATAGGTATTTCTTCAATAAAATTTGTTCACAAGTATTTTCTTATTCTTTTCACAGATGTCAGAGTCAACAGACAAGCCAGATCATACTGAGCTGTACTTCCCTACAAAAACTGAAAGTATTATTTTGAAGGATGACATTGCACAGCCAAATGAAATCGAAATGGAGATTGATGAGAGTGATGAGACCGAGTCAAGGACTTTAAAGTTAGACATGAGTCTACCCTATGTGTCTTTGCATATTCATGACTATTGTGGAGAATATAATTATGACCAGTTGTCCAAATTGTTAGACAAATGTGAGTAAACAAAAGAGTTAGTCAATGAAGGAAATACAATCAGGGAAGTTATTAAAAGAGACACAGCAGCACAAACAAGAGTGAAAACTGTGTCAACATTAACTTGGACTGACCTTATTGATCAGCACTCAAATATGGTCAAGAAGTTTGATGTTGGAATTCAATGTAAACTGCCAGATATTGCTTTTGAGAACATTGCTGACAAAGATTCAGCTGTAATGTTTTATACTGGAATGCCTAATGCTGGTACATTTCATACACTGTTTGATGAAATGGATGATGCAGAATCTCAAACAGCAAAAACAGGTTCTGGACAGAAAAAAAAAAGGATGTCCACAACAACTTCGAGTCATTGATGAATTTTTTTTAGTCTTGATGTAGTTATGTCTGGGACTTCTTGTTAGAGATATCACTGCCAGATTTCACATCTCTAAGTCAACATGCTCAGTTATCATAAATAAATGGATAGATTACCTACATGTAAGGTTGTCAGTCCTATTAACCTGGCCAACCAAGTCAGTGGATGAAAGAACAATGCCTAATAAATTTAGAACATATCCCCAAACCCATGTAATCATTGACTGCACTGAACTTTATACAGAAAATCCTCAGTCTTTGATCAACAAATCATTAATGTACTCACACTACAAATCTCACATGACATGCAAAGCATTTCTTGGAATAAGCCCATTTGGAATAATAACTTTTGTACCTGAGCTTTGGGCTGGAAGCATCAGTGACCAGCAAATTACACGATCATGTGGAATTTTAGACCTCTGTGAATGTGGAGATGCCATTGTGCCAGACAAAGGATTTGTAATTGCCGATATGACAACACCAAGAGGACTCCAGTTGATAATACCACCTTTTAAACACAAACGATTTACATGTAGGAAAGTGGAGGCGACTCAGCAAATAGCCAACCTTAGAATTTATGTTGAAATGGCAACTGAATGAGTAAAAAACTTCAGAATTTTGCAGGGTACTATACCAATAACAATGTCTGCAAAACTAAGTAAGATATGGAAGTTATGTGCTGAGTTGTCCAATCTACAACCACCACTGCTACTGGATGATTGACAATATAATACCTGTTTAAATGAAAAAATATCAAAGATGACAACAAATAGTGATTTAGATGTAATCTAATTGTATCCATTTACGTACTTAATTAAATATTTGTAATACTTTACTGTTGTTTATATGAATAAAAGGATATGATCTGTTACAAATTTTCTTGTAAATATCATGATGGTGTGGCATTTTACTAAGATAATTACTTACTGAATAAATTGCCATTTCTTGTATGTGCTCTGTGGATAGACAGACACACAGGAACACATGGCACACATCCCTATTTAAAGGGGGAGGGGAGGGGAGGGGAAGCAATATGAGTTGCATGCTTTCTCAGCTGCAACCATGGGCAATAATTATCAACCTCCTGAGCACAAAACTCCAAATCAAGACTAAAATTTTCAGATTATATAAATGTTATATAAATAGATGCTTACATTAAAAGTATTAATACTGTTATAAACTTTATGTCAGGTTATTGTGGAAATAATCATGAAAAATTAGAAAAGATATGCACATAACTATGATTTAATTTGTACGTAAAATGTAGTATTATCAATATGCCTCTTTAAATTGACTCAAAAAAAAAATGTCTTGAAGTAGTACTGTTGATGCAACTTGATAGTAACCACATCTGACAAAAGGTCCTTCTTCTTAATGGTTTTTTAATACAATGCACACATAAATTTATTCTAGAAATCACAATTTAAGGGAACATAAATTGAACAGCATACAACATCTGAACATACTATTTCAATTCTTTTTTTCTTTTCTTTTAAAAGTATCCAACTAACACAGACATTGACTGTTTTGACAATACTGAATTATGCTTCACCTAATGGGTTTAAATCTTTCCCACGTTTAATACATCTAGTAAAAATTCCAGGGACAACTACATGGTGGTAAAACTCATTCAACTTGGTGACCATACTTTTCCAAAATTCAGTGTAAAAAAAATATGTTCTACTGAACATCCTTCTAAGGTCCTCAAATAAAAGTCACAACATTTGTATTGTGAAATTGCAATTTGTCCCTGCACATGATAATAATATGAATGACTTCTTTTTAATAGTAACTATCTGTCACGTTCAGTACAAAAAAAGTCCCTGCATTTTGCTGCCAATATTGGTGACATTGTCCTATATTTATAAGGGCACTTAATTTCTAAAATTCCATTTGAATCTTCACAATGAGAACAATGAACTAGTCCATCTGGACATGAACCCAGGTGTGGAAGTTTGGGATTGATTATAAATCCAGACTCTTTTACAGATATCCCTGGATGCTTTGAGAGTGAGTCCTTCACATAAAACCTACACGCAGCTGCTTCATGACTGTTGCCCCATTTCACACATTCACATGTGACATTTGTGTATCCCATGACTATCTTTAAGATGGAGTTGGGTGGAGTGTTGGGTAGCTTTTTACAAATCATCCCAAAATTTGAAAAAGTTAATCGACCACTTCTAGCAACATTCCATTCTGTGCACTTGGACTGTTTTCTCATTCTCAACTCAATAACTTTGCAGTCATCTGCACTTACAGAAAGTTTTTCAAGGTAACTTTGAAATGCAACTGTTGCCTCATAACTTTTTAAGTTAACACCATCATGGTACATGAACTCTGGTTCTGGTAACCCAGTTTGTACTTGTGGCAAGTCTCTATGAATTGGTCTTTTAAATTTTTCAAGCGTTTCTGAATGAGCAAGTAAAAATCCTGCATGTGGATTACACATTTGAAGTTTATCACTTAAGGTCAGGATATTTACAGGTTTCGATGTATTTTGTTATGTTCCATATTTGTGCTTCAGAAGTTTGAAAGCTTTTTCCTTTGATGGATCCACAGAATTTGTTTCCTGAATATCAGGTCTTTTGGTTTTTTTGGACTTTCTGGCTCGTAGCTTGTTCCAGAGGAACTCTTTTGAGGTTGAAGCATCAGGTCCGTCTTTCTTCTTCTCTGTCATGTCAACTAGTCTGTAGAGTAAGGCTGCTACATGGTTACAGGCTTCTCCATCACTGAAAAAAAAAACCAACATATAATGAATAAGGGAAACAGAGCAACATTTGCATGACACACTCACAGATTTTGCAATCCTTTGAATTACAATGAACTAAGATAGTAATGTCCTCCATGTTCATAACACATGGTAATTGTTCCATTAAAACCTTCTCTCAGACACATGTTTCTATTGTAATAAATTTTGTTTTATTTATAAAACATTACACCTACATGGGTGTGTGTGTGTATATGCGTACATGTATATATATATATATATATATATATATATATATATATATATATATATATATATATATATATATACATATATATATATAATGCAGTACACATACAAGCTGTGACAAATGAAATAAAGGGAAATAACTGATTTTGTAACGCGACTGGTTATCAAGAAAATTTGTTTACAAAATAGTATTCTACACTAAAATCAATCAATGACCATTTAAATTAAGTTGTACATCATCTTTCTAAATTGTAAATTAGAACAAGCATGCCGCAGATTGACAAAATAAAGTCTAAAAAATGTCTATTAATAGACATAAATGAAATATGTGTACAAATTTTACCAGAAATGACTACATATGTAATACTACTTACCCTGCCTCACATTCACAACCAGCTGCATGAACTTGACCAGTTATTTTGGACAGACAGGCCCACACAACATAGTCCTTTTTATTCTCTTTCTGAGTTGGAATTGATGGCATCACAAGAGCTTTCACATAACAGTGAGACAATGTCCTTTCTATTTCATGGAATTTCACTGAATGTAAATGTCTGTCAGCATAAAACACTTTAGATTTTAACTGCCTTTTTGCACCAAGTGGCTTATTGTCAAATGTCCTGCTATTAATTAGAACAAGATAGTTGTAAAGGTCATTGTTTATAACACATGGAATTGATGTTATGTCGTCTGACCACTTGGACTTGAGCTCCGATAAATCTGGAAGTTTTTCTCGTAACGGCGACACCAGCCGCTCAAGCTTACATTCTTCTGCAAAATTTTCATCACAATTCCTCAACACTTGCAACGGTGTTTTTCCTATTTCTTGCGCATCTTTCACTCGCTTAATTAGTTCATTCTTAGTACCTGACACAGATAAACCTAGGTCTCTTAAAAATCGCTCAGGTCGAGAACTTTAGCATTGCTAATGCTTAAATTTGATGGATCGCTTCTTCCTTTGTTTAAATCCATTGTTACAATGCTCTCTGGAAGTGACTAATGTACACTCATTGCAAGAATGATAACTCTGCAGTTACTCTGTTAGGGAGGTAAATAATGTTACCGAACTGGGCTATATAGCATGCTTGCAAGGAAAATGCCTTTAAACATAAATCTAATATAAAATAAAATTGGACAAATGACCAACAAAAAAATGTGTTTCCGGTGAACCAGCCATCCCTGTTTCTCAATGCCAACCCTAGCACCTTTTCCCCCCATGGATTAAAAAAAAAAAAAATCAAGTTAAATATATATGTTTAAAAAAAGAAGAAAAAAAACCCTGCCTGCCCTAATTTTAAACCAGTGCAACCAGAAACACATTTTTCTGTCTGGCCTAATGTGAAGGTAAACTTAAGCTGAGCTCTATGCAGATCTTTAACACTGTCCTTGAACTGCAGTCTCTAGGTATTGGGGGGACAGGAGGGGTGTGTGTGTGTATGTGTGATTTGGATTTTTAATGTAGCTTTAACAATTTTTCAGTCATACCACTATGATGTCTGCAATGTGGTAGTTTATAGTGATGTCTAGCACTGAGGCATCATGCTACAGATATGTAATATGATGTCCCACCCACTCACATTATCCTGACCCCAGGCCGACCAGTCCTAACACTAACCTCTTAATGCTGAACACCAAGCGAGGCAGCTGTAAGTACCATTTCTGTAAGTCTTTGGTATGACTCAGCTGGGGATTGAACCCACGACCTTCCACATCCGAGGCAGACGCTCTAACCACTAGGCCACTGGAGCGGTTAAAGCGGGGGTGGGGCCTGATAGGAAAACTAAGGATCCAGATGAGAAAAGAGGGTGTCCACTTATGTACATAAATTCATATCATATCAATATAACTCTACTGTAAGATATATTACTATAAATATTGCAACAGTTTTGTTTCATTTTAATTTTTGTCTTCTTTCCTTTCGAGAACTGGTATTTTTCTTTTAATTTCTGTTCATGTAATTAATTTCCTTACCAAGTAGAACTTTTGGGGGTAACCTGTAAGGGAAAATGTGCAATCAACTGGATCTAGAGTGTCATTAAACTGAGGGTTCATAGCTAATTATCGAGGGTCCATGGTATGTTGGTCTTTGAATACTGAGGGTCTAAGACCAATGCAATGACTGCACACATGCAATTTCACTTGCCTAACAATGACTTTTACTTGTATTGGCAGACTTGTCAACCCTTTTATCTTGGAAAGGTAACTTTGAACATGAAAGAAACACACAAACTGAAGAGGAAAAATGGTTTTACTTATTGTGATTCAATAAATGTAATGAAAAGACAATGGATTGAAGAAAAAAAAAAACAACAACCTTATGGGTCAGAATTTGCAGCAGTTTTTTTTTCTTCTTGAAAATGGTGATAACCCAGGTTTGTGTCATATTAAAGTGGTAAACCTGTTACTAAACTCACCAAACTTAGCCATTCACTGTACCTCATCAAGTGCTATGACACAGGACTCCAAATTAGTGGTAGTCAGTTAGCCAGAGGTTAGTAAAATCCTCATTGTACTGTCAACTTGTTGGCATTTCAAAAACGAAATTTCTTTTGTTAACACAGTTTTCACATTTGCATGGGCAAGTCTGCTTTCAAGCAACTAATGTGATGTGGTTTACAGTCTCTGATAATCTCAATTCCATAAATTTTGGAGTTGTATCTCTTTGATCTCATGTATGCAACTTTTTTTAATACAAATATTAAAACTATACATTGCAAAGATTTGATGCTGACAACAGTTTTTATCTAAACGAACAGAAAAGGACAGAGCAGTCTGTTTTGTTTACATCAGCCTGATGATCAGAAGTTTCCATTTGCTCTGAAGGCCAATAAGTTGACAGTAAGGGGTCCCCCCTTGTGGCGACAATCAGGTTATAAATCATAAGTTGATGAATTAAATTACAAAGTTCTATGCATTTTTTAAAAACAAATATCCTTGATGCTTTTCGTTTTCAAAATCGGTAGGAGGAGCAAACCAACGGTGTGCTAATATTACAATGATGTTGGGCATTTCTGCGCACCTAAGGTTTCCGTCACCAATATTGAAGCAAAACGCATACCGAATTTTACCGATTGACGAAAATAAAATACTGCAATGCTTACCATTTGAAAAGAGGCAATTGTCACCAGAATATTCTGTTCAAAATAATATTAATTTTGGACACACCGGATACCACCAGTGTTTTCGTGACTCACAATAAGTCGGACTATTCTGCGCATAGCTTTGAAAAGATGTAATGTTTACTAATTGGACTATGGAAATGAAATACATTACTTTGGACTGTTTATGTCAACATTTCAGTCAAGTAATAAAGTAAGTTTATAGCTGGTTTTACAAAATTAATCCTAACAATGCCAATAAATGGCAAGAGATATTAAGCAAACAAAACTGATCATGTAAAAAAATTAGTAAAGTTCAACATTTTATAAAAAAATAAGCTATTATGTTGAAGAGAACCAACAAGGAAAAGGATATAATGTGTTTACAATGTCCTGTTGATGAGAAAAAAAATTAGTAAAGAATTTAGAAACAGACTATACGCTGAGAAATTTTGTGAGAATTCCATTCTAGCGGCAAGTTCACATTCTGGATAGCAGACGATTTTGTACGTGTGGTACAGCTTCTTGCAAAATTGGAAACTTGGGTTAAAATGCAGATTTGTTTTAAGGTTGTTGTCGTTGAAGCGTTTAACGCCATTTTTCAGCACAAGTTAGGCTATACATGGCGGCCAGTATCAATTGTGGAGGAAGAACCTCAGAAAACCCCGGGAAGAACCACCAACCTACGAGAAGCTGCTGGCAAGCTTTCTCACATACCCACATCGGCTGAACCCGAGACTCGAACCCACGTAGACAGAGGTGAGAGGGCAGTGATCCCTAATGGTAAGCGCTTCAGACCATTAAAGGCCCATTTTAAGGTATACATTTCCATCTTTTATATAATGTATTTATTTTATGAGTCTAAAAGATACACAGTAAATAGGATTTTCTGGGTTAAAAGTTCAAGAAGGTCATGAGTGGGGGCTTCATGTTGACCTTTAGAATCACATTTTCGTATGAACTTGGGTAGAAATGTGGAATATTTTTGTACACTTTATGAATATCACTTTCCTTAATTAAAGTATGATTGTTCTTTCTTGATACAAATTGGATATCGACCAAAAACAACATGCGATCCAATGTTTACAGGAATGTCATATAGTTGTCCAGAATTACCCAACAAGCAGAACTGGACGACATGGTGGTATACCGTCGCATTGCAACAAATTCAAATGTATGTCAACAGAACATGAAAATGCGTCCATTTGCTAGTGTCAGATTTTGATTCCACCAGGATAAAGACAGCACAGTCAGTATATTAATTACACATAAATTAGTGGAAGAGTGTCGATATAGGCTGCCAAGTGTGTGAGATATTCATGAAACTTTGATTACTCGTTCCGATGTCAACCGACATCGCAACAGGCTATGCAAGGCCGCTATTTGGGTAGTAAGACATAGCACTTAAACAAAAACATGTGCTATGACTTACATTATAGGACTAGTTAATTGGTGGTGTATGTTATTTTATCTATTCCACTATTTTAGTAAGAGTTCCAAATAGATGATCTATATTCAAGTATGGAACGCACAAAGTAAAGATATGCAGAACGGCCTTTTTCCAGACAATAGCAGAGATTTCTGCGCAGAAATGCCACTGTTGACCTAGCCTCTTTCGTTATTTATTTTTCATCCAAATAAACACTACTGCGAATCACACATTATTCATACAAACCTAAAACTAGTCTGGCTACCTCTGACGGAAGAAAATACTGAATTTCCATTTTGCATTAATTAATTTAAGATGCCATTATAAACACCAGTAGTTCCTTAACAAAACTTTCGTACAACTCTTTCAATATTATGGCGGGCATTATAGGTTTACGGTAGATGTCGTAAATATTAGACAACATGCTGAATTATAAATTATAAAAATATTTCAATAATATTAATTTATTCCAACAATAAACAACTATTTATGAAGTTTTGCTAACATATTTTAAACAGGATTATCATGTTGTCGTAATTGCTAAGTGCCCATAATGGCAACGGGTCAAAGGTTGAACTTGTTGACATTATGTGAACTAGGCCTGCAGATTAGTGATGTAAAATTCAGACGCAGCAATGTCTTAAACGAAAGACATGACCCTGTCATTTCGTACGATAGGAAAACACGGTTATGCTGTTGAATATTCTCCATATTTTCATCAAAGATTAGCGTGCACAACATCACAATACTATGGTTTAGCTGGTGGGTTAAAATCTCGGGTATCAGGTGTTCTTGAAATTGTTACTTTAAAGGCCGCATACTCTGCATTGGAAAGAGCATGTAGATTACTAGTGATGTTTATATATGTTATATGTTAAAGTTAAAGAAATGAAATATTTACGCCATATTGTTAAAAAATAGGTCTTAAGCTAAGTTTAGCAAATCTTGTAAAGGGGTCGTTCACATAGGTTCATGGTCATTCCGTACCCAAGTCGTTTCGTACCCAGTGGAAACTGGTCGTGTCGTGCCCAAGGTGTTAGTCGTTTCGTACCCAAGGTGCTAGTCGTTTCGTACCCGAGGTACTGGTCGTTTCGTACCCATTAATTTACAAGGTCAAATGTACAGTATTGTCATATTTGCCGCTCCCTCTCTAGGCCTGATCTTTTTCCTACCTTAAAAATTGCATGAGCAAAGCATATCCGGGCAAAAAATTGACCAAACGCAAATAATTACAGTAATTGTATTGTTTTCACTGTATAATATCATCTATGTACTAAAAAGAATTAACAAAAATTCACATTGCCAGTAAAAATAAAAATAAAACATTGGCCAGCTTTAAATAACTGAACAAGTCCATTCATTTTTCTATCGTTCAAATTAACAAGCATTGTCATATTTCTTGGTATTATTTAGTAATGACTAACATGACTGAAAAAATTACAAATGTTTCTCCTCTCAAAGCAACTAGAAATTCTGCAGATAAAATAGTGTTGCTTGATTGAGTTTCTCTTCTCCAAGGACAATACTGTTAATTTCAATTTTTGTTGCCAGCTTTTAAAGGTGTTGAATGTGGTATACTATACATACCACCACGCCATTTTCTGGTAGACTGCCGGCCACATTAGCATACTTGTGCAAAGTTTTGGACACTTTCAACAATCTTTTTGGCTTAATGATAAATTTTAGTTCATTGTATATAACTCTAAGTTTGCCTTCTGATCATTATACTAAATTAGTAGTGCTTGAGTAAAACAAATTTAAATTTTCGAAGATAAAGTAAATCCCCAGTAAACAAGTGAAGTAAATATAGTATTAATGTCAAATAATTCTTGACATGGAATTTATTAAGATTTCTCCGAATCAAAAGACTGCTGAAAAACAGAGACCTCGTGTAATTATTTCAAAGTAAAACAAAAACAAATAAATAATCAAACATGTGTGATACTGAACTAAGCTTGAAAGCTTCAACATACTAGATATCTGTGGATTTTAACGTTTGATAACTTAACATTTCAATTATGCTTCCTGTTAAAGTATACAAGGTCATGTAGAATTCATATAATATGAGCCCTTAATTATGTTCCTATTATTATTATTATTATCCATTTATATATAGCCGTTACTTCACTAACATGTAGATTCATTTTAGCATTGATCGTTCATGTAATTACCTTTGTAATTTTGTATGCCTCTATCTAATATCTATCTATCACAAAGGAAAATAAAAGCAACATAGAAATAGTTTATTCTGATGAAATGAAAATTGTATATGCTATTATATTACAATGCTTCATCTTGGCGAACCAAAGATACTCACTCTCACATGGTAATACCTGTAATGAAACATTGAACAGCTTTAAACAGTTTGAAATACATATGAAATATCTTTTTTATGATATTGGTGGTTACATTTGTACTTTAGGTATGAAATGACTATAGCATAGGGTACGAAACAACCAGCACCTTGGGTACAAAATGACCATTGTTTTGGGTATGAAACGACTAATTTGGGTACGAAACAACTCGGGTACAAAACAACTTGGGTAAGGAATGACCAGGTTTGGTTCACATATAGCGTCACTCAGTGGGGGGGGAATTTTGTGATCAAGTGTGACGAAGGGTGGGGTTTGAAGAAATGTGACGTCACAATAAATATGGGTGTGGAATGCTTCTTTCAAAAATAATGTCAGAACGTAAAAGATTTTCTGACCAGCATCCTCACTCCATTTTTATCCGCAATAGATAACAACTCTCCCATGGATGACTTATATTAATATTGTTATCACAGATGAAATATTGGGTAATTGTTTAAACCTTTAACTGGTATAAACTGTTGTTGTTTTAAATTACGTAATTTTTAAAAAAATATAATATAATACACACTTTAAAAACAAAATGTAGACTAAATCAACTGCAGGCCTACTGGTGATTAAACTTAGATTTTAGAAAAGTAAAATAATAGGTTAACAAGTTTTCACCATCCTGACAACAGTCCGACGAGATCAAAGATACAAGTTGAAAGATGGTATTCTGTCCACAGTGAATGTTTAATCTTTTAATATTTTTAATGCAAAAAAACAACAAATGTAATTAGTTGAGTAGCGCCAAGGTTGGGCCATGTGTTGCGCTGGGATGCCACACATTAAAGGGAATAAACATATCAAATGTTAGCTTTTTCTTCTTTCTTTTTATTGAAAACGTTTTGTTGACACCACTGAAGTGCTACTAGTACAAAGAGTCTTTGAAGCTCGATGACATTAAGAAAAGCAGTCTAAAAAAGACAGGATGAGGTGAGAGAAGAACTTTGAGGACTGAGCCAGCGTGCAGTACTAGTAACATTTACGTTGTTGAAACCATTCAACGTAAGGTGTCCAGTGTTATATTAGTTTTAATTTTCATGACTTTTTGGCAGCCCATAGCAATGGATAAAAATAAATTATATCAGTCTTTATTTAACGCTTATGTGCTAGCATATCCTACAAAAACCAAAATGATGTGCCAAGATGAACTTATTATAAAGTGGAATAGTATCAAGAATGACACAGATTTGGCTGAAAAAGTTAACCATATGTTGCAAAAGCTCAAGGCAATCTCCATTATGAATAAAGGTTTGCTTCTTAACTTTTGGACAAAACGAGCACCATCAGTTTCAAAATAAGTTTCTACTCAGGATAATTTAGAGTCCAGTGAACAACCGACTGATGTCTTGAATATCATTACTACTGAAACATTGCCTTCTACAAGCCATTTGGATACTGCGAGAAATGCTACTGTCCAATTACATTTGAAGTCCGAAATTGATGTCATAAATTCTGACCTAGTTGGTTTATATAATTGGCAGAAACAAGGACTGCTTTCAAATGAGCAGAACTTAAGAGTTAAAAGATAAACAAAAAAGAAAAACTTGAGTTGGAAAAGAAACCAGTGAGGAAGATTGATGATCAAAGAAGATCCCAGAAAGCATGGAATTAAAAAAAAAAATCAAAACTGAATGCTTTATTGGAAGATAATCCTGAACTGCGCACAAAACTGAATATTAGGGCCAGATGTGGTCAACCAAAAATTGAAGAGGAACAACCATTGCTTTTGCAAACTATAATGGATATCACAATGCATGGTTCAGCTTCTCATGAAAAATGACAGTTTGAAGTCTACAGAAGTATCAAAACCTTAGATCAATTAACAGAGCATTTAAAAAAGATGGCTTCAGTATAAGTCAAAGTGGACTAAATCTTTGTCTACTTCCTAAGTGTAGTTCATCATCAGAAAGTAAGCATCTTGTAACCACAGTCCCAGTAAAGTTAATTAGAGCGCAAAATGATTATCACACTAAACATATTGATTGCCAGTTTTGCACAGCTGCAGTAAGACATTTGGAAGAACTCTCTTCCATGCTTGAACTGGATGAGGTTTGTTTTATCAGCCAGGATGATAAATGTCGTGTCCCAATTGGTCTGGTCGCTGCCAATAAGCAGAGTCCACTGCTAATGCACACTGAGTATAAAGTAAGCCTTCCTGACCATAACTGGGTAGTTGCTGCTCGCACAAGCTTATACCCTTGGTGTATGCTGGCATCGAGATCCATCGCAACGGTCTTGGAAACAGAGATGCTGTTGGCTTTTCTGGCCCAACGTTTATAGCCATCTGATCTGGAAAACACTCCACATCAACAGCATTCAGCCATGGATTTGACTTTGAAAAGTTGCTGTGTCTGACAGAATTCGATACCATAACCAGGACTGGTATTGATAAATTGGTCAAGCCGATTCTCGTTTTTACTGTTAATGGTGGGCCGGATGAAAACCCATGGTATCAAAAAGTCATTAAGGTTGCCATCCACCATTTCTTGAAACATGATCTTGACTCTTTCTTCGTTGCAACAAATGCTCTGGGACGAAGTGCTTCAAACAGAGTGAGAGAAAGATGGCACCACTGAGCAGGAAATTGAGTGGATTAATATTATCTTATGATAACTATGGCAGCCATTTAGACGAATGAGGTAAGACAATTGGCATTGAGCTGAGAAGAAAAACTTTGAATTTGCCAGAAAAAATTTGGCTGAAATATGGTCACAGTTGACTATAGACAATTACCCAGCCATTGCTGAGTATAAGGATCCATTAAATTCAGAGCTCATGGAACAGGATATATTTTGTAGAGATAAAACTGGTGTAACACCTATGTCCGCTCAAGCCAATACTTGCTTCAGATTGTGCAGTGTGATGACAACATGTACTGTTTGAAAGCATAAAGCTCATACTTCAGCATGATAAAAGACAGATTTCTTCCTCCTCCTTTACCCCATGTGAAGGACTTAAAGTTCCAGAACGAGCAACAGATGGAGCCTTGCACAAATTTCCTTATTTGCAACTCAGAGTCTCAAAATGGAAGATATTCTACCTCTGTCAGCAAACACATTTGGACAATTCCCTGTGATCTTTATTGCCCTTCACTTCAATCTGTACTGAATGAGAGGAAGATATGCAAGATATTGCAAGATATGCCACGTGTACTTCAGCTCTCTGGTCATGCTGCGCAGTCACTTAGTCCATCACAAACAAATAGCAGTTCCTTCGAAGCGCATCAGACCAATGAGAGTTGCTGCTAGAAGGCAATGCGAAATGATGGTCATACTAGCAAATGCAGAGAATGGAGAAAGTGTGGATTGGATTGATGAGAAGGAGCTTGATTTGGAGGGAATATCCCTATCAATAAACGAAGTTAATCTAAAAACAAATGGATTTCTTGTTCGTTAAATAGAGGAGCATCTTACTTTGCCTTGGGATAATGATAACTATGAAGAGAAGTAATTCATATACAGATACTTCAGATTTTAAACCCTTAGAGTTTTTGTGGATTTGTTGAAACTTTAATGTTAGTAAGAATTGAAGTGATTGATGTGTTTAATTTACATTTCATTTTGTTTTATTGTTTAAAATTAATTAAATTTTTAAAAATAATGTTATAAACTTTTAACTAGCCAAGCAGTCCTTGTAGAAGCCTGATTAATTAAACACTATTTTACATAAAAGATTGTCGTTTTGTCTGTATAGTTAACTGATTTACATTACATTTGCTTTTCAGTATTACAAAAAATTGAGAAAAACAGGGGAGGGGGTAAGAGATATGTGACATCACATAGAGTGGGGTCTGGGGTTTTGTGATGAAGTGTGACGACAGGGGAGGGGGGGCAAAAAATGGCAAAAATTGCATGACGTCATATGTGGACGACCCCAAAGTGGGTTTGCTAAACTTTTATATAAAGGGGTCTTGCTGCGGTAGAAGGAGCAACTGCAGGACAAAAGGCCTTAGAAACTGAGGGTAAATGTCTTGCTAATGTTTGTTCAGGATGTGGGGACATGCTCTACTGATAACTCTGCCTGGTGACATAAAATCCAAAATGGTCAGTAAAATTGTCGTCTAGATTGTGCTATGGTTGCTAAAGTTGTAATGGTACATGGAGTGCTGATAGGATGGTGCAAACACAAATTAGGCATGGTGAACCAAAAATTCAGTTATAATGACATTTTGAAATATTTTCTGAGATAACTTTATAATGCAGTCATACATGACCTGTCGGGGGTTGGTAAGTCTTGGAATTGGGGGGTGGGGGTGGGATTTGGAATATGCAATAAAATCTTGGGGTGGTAACAGTTGCTCCTGTTTGCTTCTGATGATAGTTTATATTAATTAAACCTTTGCCGTATCTGCCCCTGTGGTAGCAGAAATGAGCAACTTTTAATTTGATCTACTGGATAAATGATTTAGGAAAAATCAAAACTCAAACTATTGAGTACCATATTTATTAACCTGATGCGCAGAAGTTAGTTAAACAGTGGTGGTCATTTAAATAAAGGCACAACAACAAAGGTGCCATGTAAAACAAGCATGATATTCAGACATCATTCATAGTCTGTAAGGCCTAAGAAAGGTGAAATGCTGGTTCAGTACAATTAAAGAAATGTTTTTGTCTCGTACTTTTTTTTGGCCAAATAGTTTAAAAATAGCTATCATTTTGTACCAGAATATTGACTAAATGGTTTAAAGTGAGTCTCACAGGTATTCATTTTGAATTCTGACTGTTGTGAACATGACTGAAATTTCACCAGTAAGAAAAAGAAAATGTCTTTTTAGACACAAGCTGCAAATAATGCAAGGAACAGAAGAAGGGTGTTATGAAAAAGATATGTTTCATTTGTTTGAGTTGCCATTTTCAATAGTTGGAACTATTTGGTGTAATCATGAAAAAAATCATATGCAGCTGTTTGTTTATGGAAACATATTTGAAAATGTGCTAATCCCAGATTAGAAGAGGGTCTTTTGACTTGGTTTAAAGCAATAAGACATGAAAATATTCGAGTGAATAGGCTGATCCTTCAAAAAAAAGCTGATATAATGCTTAAAAACATGGAGTCGAAAAATTTCAATGCAGATAAATATTGGATTGACACTTAAACAAAGACAAAATTGTAAGCAGAGCAGTGAATGGTGAGAGTGTCATAGTTCATGGAACTAGTGTGGCTGACTGGAGAAGGAAACTTTTACCAGAACTATTGAATATGTACATGTGATCCAAGAAATGTGTATAATACGGATGAAACAGGTCTATTTTTTAAAATGCTTAAAATGGACAAGTACAAAACGATATGGATGTAACATTCCTTTGTTATAATGTGAAAAGTTATAACAATCTTTGCTGTATATTATAATTTACAAATATGGTAGAGGCACTGTTCTATCTTAAAATGCTTAATAGAAAATGAAGACTCTTGTTATAACCAATAATTATTATTCTTTTAAATTTTGTCTAATGAGGTGTTCAATGCATTATGCAGCATATAGATTTGAAGAATTTTTGTTTTCAATGAACAAGTTCAAAATTGATGCATAAAAGCATGTTTGTTTGAGTACACAGAAATTAGTAATGTCTCATTATATCTTCATCATCTGATTGATTGCATTTTAAAATACGACCCAAGTAAATAGAACTATTGACACATGCAAAAGCCTGACCATTAAGAAGTACAGGAGGTTTAATTTGAAAGGAGATAACCATGCGTACCAGTTTCTGATGTGATTCTCAAATGCATCATGTTCACTTTCTGTAATAATTTCTGAAACCATGTGATTAAA
This sequence comes from Megalonaias nervosa, assembly GCA_016617855.1. Classification (NCBI taxonomy): domain Eukaryota; kingdom Metazoa; phylum Mollusca; class Bivalvia; order Unionida; family Unionidae; genus Megalonaias; species Megalonaias nervosa. The sequence continues at coordinate 45,575 of JAECUM010003690.1, read as the reverse complement.
GTACTTATCAATGACATCTCATCAGCAAAACTATAAATTTTGGGAAATAAAGCATTAGGTGGCAATTCTAGCTCCACATGATGTTGAACCAACTTATAGTTTAAATTATCTATGAAATAACTGCCTTACTCCATTAGTTACATGGTAGGATGTGCATTTAACAATCAGTTGCTTGACAGAATTTGAATGCATTTTTTTTAATGATGCAGTTTTGGGTAATTTGAGGTCATCTTTTATCAATTTGTATATACAATATCACATTCTTTTGTAGGTCATATTTTATTAATTTGTGTACTATTATGTATATTTAATTTGTATTTGCTAGTTTTTTCTCTATGAGTATATGTTATGTATAATTGTATTTTGGACTTGACTTTGTCCAAATCAAGTTCATTGTGTACCTGAGCAGTAACTTTTATTTTGCAAACAAATAACACGTAATTAATATTTCTCTTTGAGTGTGGGTTAAATATTAGGGTCATTATCAATGGAAGTAACCATGTTTGTCTTAATCTGAGTCTGGTATATTTGTATCTCCCATGGAAATACCTTGTCTAACTAATGTTTCCCATGTTCTTTGTTATAATTTTAGTAATAGATATTGCCTTTTTGATAACTTAGAATATTCTAGAAATGAACTTTTGACTCTCATTTTGGCTCTTACATTTGTGTCTTAGCTTCTTATATAATGTTGTTTGCTTGAGAAATTACTCGTTCTTGCATTTAACATCTGAGGTTGAATCAGTCCTATTGTTGTGTTCAGTATTTCATTTGGGTGGAATTATTTATTCAAATTATAATTCACTGGAAATACAAAGTGCTCATCTATAATATTCTTGGACTGGAACATTAATTTGGAATTATAGTGATTTCAGACAAGTACATTTTTGGATTATATTATTGTGATACATTAAAAGATTTAGCACACCACCACACTACAGGATAATGGCACATTAGCATATTTGAGACTGTGGGCTCATCAACACATTCAGTATGGAGTTTAATTGGAATACCATTGGAATTTAGTTGGAACTTATACATTTGGACTTGTGATAAAACTTTTAGGACTATTTGAGATTTAATTCGCATTACTTTAAGTTCTTTTAAAAAATTTTACTTTGTATTCTGGGTAAATAATTTACTTGTTGAATTTGACAAAACTTGTTAGTTTTTCACTCTTTTCTGTTACTTAGTTTAAGACCATAGAGTCATAATAATACATGATATCACATCCTTATCTAGATCATGTTCTATCCATTTTCTTTCCCAAGATTTATTGTACTTGCTACTCTTGATAATATTTAAGATTGTGCTCTTTCTTGTCATCATCTAATTTTTCACATTTCAGTACCAGCAAAGCACCATGTAGGAACTGTCACTGTAACATCTTTCATATTGTCACCTGTCAATGCAATGAATCTTTATAAACAATAATATAACAATAAAACTTGTTATATGGCATAATTCTGCAATATTTATTTCACAATACAATCTTTTTCTCCTTGCCGATTTGTGGCACTAGCGTGAAAATCTGTACTATTTTATATTGTCCAGTTATCCATATTGAAATTAGTGCGTTGGGCTAGCCTGTACAAAATTTAGAACTGGAAGGCACAAGTCTAGTTTGGCATGTGTGCTGGTTTAACAGGAAGTACCCATATTTACTTGTTAAACAGAAGCACTCAGGCCATTTCTGCCTTGGGCATTCTTTGTACTTCATTAAGTGAATGTTTTTGGCAAGTTCTCAGTTAATACAATTACCCATTAAAGGAAATGCCTTCCAATATTTTATTTGATAATCTGACATGACACAAGACCACTTGTTAACTTTTAATAGTGACTGGCAGATGTTTTAACTGTTCCAGCAGCTTTGTGAGGGCTGAGGTTTTAATGACTTGTCAGATTAGAATTAATATCAAACCTTGGCAAAGCATGTATAGAGCTATCTTTTTTCTGCCAATACATGAACCAAATATACACTCCACATTCAAATCTGGACCCAGATGATAAAGTCTCCAAGGTTAAGAATAGGCTCAGGGACTTGTTGCTTTTTTGATCTTATTATGCCCAGTAAATATATAATTATATTTTACTTACGGGCTGGGATCTCAGTTGTTTATAAGTTATGTCATAGGTGCATCTAATTGTGTGCCCATGATGCATGACCAAGGGGTCTAATTCAAACACCCCTCTGGTAGGAATTGACACTTGAATCAATTGTCAGATAACATTGATTCTCTGAAATGTTTGTCTCACATCTGTAGCCCACAAGATCCATACTACAAGGTTGTAAGTCTCTATCTTAAAGACTTAAAACCATAAAGACTTATCAGAGGATTTGGTCTACATTATAGATGTATACATAGTTGGACAGTATAACATCATTCCTATTTTTTTATTTTTTCACTGTTGGACAGATTCTGGATTGGATCAAACTTTATGATACTTGCAGCATCAGTGAATCAGTTTATATCTACATTTAACCTGTTTTTAACTGCAGCTATTTCTCTTCCACTGTATATGCTAGCGGCATTTGCTAGTCCATATCAAGCAATCCAAATCTTGTAGTGGGGTTAAAAATAAATTGTTAATAGTGTGTGAAATAAAGATTAGCAATATATTTTACACAGTGGTATACATTTAATTTTTTTTTTTGGTTGTTGTTGAATATATCATGTAAAGTTTGGTGTTAGTAGTATTTCCCAAACAATTCCAATTCAAAATGTGGTATTTACCTTACTGTTTATGGGTGGGCATATTTAAATAGGAATCAATAACAGTTAGTAAAAACAGTTATGTTACCTTGTAAGAAAAAGACCTGAAATTAAACTCTGCCAGTCCAGTATTACAAAGATGAGAAAGCCACACAAGCATTTTATTTTCAAACATTTTGTAATTTTCTTCAAGTTGTTGAAATAATAATATTTTACTTTTGAGCTACAATTTAAACTTTTGATCAACACGTAGCATGACTGAAGGGTCTAATGTACTGGTATTTTCCTTAGCATTGGATTCAGTGAGGTGAGACAAGTAAGAGGCTACTCTATTCATCCATGCCATAAATGTATTTCAGGTAGTGGAACATTGCTCATACTTGACAGTACTCCAGGAGGGTTGTTGTTGGTGCAGGCTTATGATTGGAATGATGGGCTGTTTGATGTGACCTGGGCTGAAAGCAATGAGAACCTCCTCATCACAGGGGCTGGTGATGGTTCATTGCTGCTGTTTGATGTAGCACAGAGTAAGGTACGCAAATACTAATTTCCTGTGTTTTCTTGGAAATTGAAAATGCAGTGATTATCATTAATCTGAATTCCAGTTTAAAGCAGAAACAAAGCTGATTTGCACAAAAAACCCAGTGGTATCAGTGTCAGGATATAATGTTGATGGAAGAAAAGTTATGAAACATATCAAAACATACATATATATAGTAATGGGTCATGGATCGTTTAGTGATTTAGTTGCTTTCATTGTACCATAGCAGTTTTGCATGCATTCCAAGAGCCACCATCTGCATGGGCCATACTTTAAAATTGCTAAGAAAAAAACAAAACAGGACAGTCATTGCCTAGGTACAGTTGGAACACTTTGTGGCATTTCCATGAAAATTCTATCTCAGAAGTATGTGTACTATAGTGGAGTGATGCAGCATTTAAAGAGAAATAACTGGAAAGTGGCAGAGAACTCAGTAGCATGTTGAACTATAATAAGCTAAATAGAACCATGTCAAAAGCATGTAATGACATTGTGAAATTATTTGCATAAGTTCAGTAAAAATAAAGTTTCATAGTGAGGTCATGCATGAAATAGCAAACAAGGAATGCATCAGCCAAGAATAAGTCATCTTGTACAAGTCACCCATAATGAACAGTCTCATTTGGTAAGCAAAGTACATTTATATGCAGTGGCAGCTATTGTAGTGTTACCAAGGTGCTTTTCATGATCATTGGCAGAAAGACCTGATCGTGCCTAGGTTACATGTGAATCTTATGTGGACTCGTCTTCTTGAGAAAATTATTTATACATGATTTTTAGCGATTTTACATAAAATCTCTATAAGGCATATAGATTTCTTGTATAAATGGCAAGTAATTTTTTAAATAACACTTATGTTAGGCATGTATGCGAGAATATTTTGTGTCTAGAAGTGTTTTCCAGGTATTGTTTCAAACTTAGATCTATTTGATACATGTTCATTACTAGGTAACCTGTTTCTCAGTCTTTGGTGTTTGTACATCAGGTGAGGATTTATCAATTCTGTATATAGAACAAATGTAAACAGTTTCATTCCGGTAGCTATAATGGATAACTTATCATTTCAGGGTCCCCTGAAGGCATGGAAGGAACATACCAAAGAAGTATGAATGCTTCTGCTGTACACCTAATGATACTGAAGATTCTACTGAATTCATGGATGCATGAATTTCAAATACTGTAACACAATCATTATTGACATAGTCCCATCAGTTTGACCAATGGTATACAAGTTAACTTAATGAAATATATAGACAGCTTTTTTGCAGTTTTAATTGTATAATTTTCTTTCCTGTCTCCTCTTCCCTAGATGTCGTCTTATTTGTTAAAAAACATTCAAAAATATACAATAAAGACAAAATAAAATATTATTCACAAACACCTATTCATAACTGTATACCAGACAAAACATACAAACACAATATGTTGAAAATCTGCATGATATTGTTAACAATTAGCCTGGTATCTTGCTGTTCAACACACAGCATGGATTCTGCAATTTCCATATGATAAAACTTTAAGTTGATCATTTTAGATGCACTTAAATATATTTTTCCATACATTTTGGTTCATAATGTCTTGTTACTTACAGTTTTAAGTGCATTTTGTTTTTGTTTTTTAAATACATGATATTATTGGCTCATTTTTTGTACAATCACATTTTTCAGCAAAAGCACAAATAAATATTCTGATCTTATAATTTAAACATGTTTAATGATCTCCTGTAGACAGTTAGCCTGATCTCCTGTAGACAGTTAGCCTAATATGAAAATAAGTCACATAATTGCAAGGTTACATGTTATTATATGCATATTTAATGATAATGGATAGGCTATATTGAGATCGCATGGGATAGGTGATATTGAGATCACATGGGACAGGCCATATTGAGATCATATCTGATGGACCATAATGAAATCACATCAGATGGGCCATATTGACACCCTATCAAATGGGCATGTTGAGCTCACATTGATGGGCCATATTGAGATTACATCACCTCTTGATGCTAACGTCCAAACTAAAGAACATTATATGGGTCCTACGTACGTGTAAAACCTTCCAGTTATTAAGAGAGAAGTGGTTCTGCATACATGTAAAATCTTGTCATTATTAACAGAGAACCCCTGATAAAAATCTCCTGGAAATTAGAAGAATGTCTTCTGAATTATGGTTCCACTCAACAGTTATTAAGAGCTTTGAAAGAGGGACAGATACAGCATGAAGTTGAGTGCAGTTACAATAGTTATAGTGTAGAGAATATTGGTATACCTCTATGCTACTTTCATGTACAGTGACTGAAATTTCTTTTTATGATGTATTAGGGAAATGATGCATTTCCAAAAGCAGACAGCTGATCAAAATGGCTGCTCCCATGAGCTGAGAAATGAGCATGAACTAGTCCAAAAAGTACACCGACTTGAGCAGTTAATAAAATAGGGAAAATTATTTTCCCCGAGTAGACAATACTTACTTCTGTAATTATAGTTAATGAATTATAAAATATATTTAAAAAATGTTAAAAAGTTATCAGCTAGTTTTGTTCCAATTTACCTCTTTAGTAGTTTTGTTCCAATTTACCTCTTTAATCCAGAAAGTGGAGCTAGTAGTAGTTTTAAGAGATACACATCTGAAGTAATGCCAAGCTGTATTCTTTATAAGTCAAATTACACCCATCAGTCATACACCAAACCGTAGGGAAATTATATCTTTTAACAATAACTAAAATATACGAGGCTAGCTTAAAATAACCAGGATAAGCAGTGAGAAAAACCCGGGATATTCAATCTCTTTACAAATCAAACCCTGCAAATACAAAACTATATCAGATGTACACTATGAATAACTAGTTGCAGAATAAAGCATGCATGTTCATTAATACACATGTGTATGTATTTTTGTTGCAGGTGAATTCTGTAGACTGGAGCCAGACAAGAGATGAGCATCTAGTTCTAAGTGCATCATGGGACAAACTTATCAAAATGGTATAATAACAACCATTTGATCACTTTAGACCGTACTCTCTATATCATAATTAGGTGGAATATTAATTCATTGATAAGTTTTTTTGCACAAAAACTACCGATATCGAATGTGGTACATTTGTTCTAATTTTTAATTAATCTATCTAAACACATTGAGATGGAATTTAAGTAAAAATATTTCTACAAATTAGACATAATTGATGTCAGCCCTAGAGTTATCTCCCATCAGTAATGATATTCTACTTTATAACAGTAAGCAAAGCCAGTGTATGTCAGCAAAATAAATATTTTGTACCTTTGAAGTCAAAAAAATATACTATTGGTTGCAGTTTCTACATGCAATGACACTTTTCTAAAAAAAATTGTTTCTCAGTGCAAATAGCTGGAAAATAATTATTTCTCTATCAAAAATGTTATGTGTTCAAGATACAGTAAAAACTGTTATGAGCAACCTCTGCTATGAGCGACCACCTGTCATGTCCGACCAGAATCGTAATGCACGGATCGATTTTATTATATAAATGCTCTGTTATGAGCGACCACCTGCTGAACGCGACCAGCGACCGTGATGTCTTGGCAAAATATGCATTTCGACACTGCTATGAACGACTGCATCGCAAAAAACAAGGATAAACTCCACCAACCTTTATTTAATCCCTGTAAGAACGACCGCTCATACCATTCTAAATAAAAAAAAATTTAAAAGAAAAAAATAGGCTGGCTACCGATCTCTCAGTTTTTTAGCTAGGCTTATAGTGTTTTATTGTTTTTGTCGTAAACAGACTAAAGTATATGTAGATTATTTCCTTGGTCTGGTTCCCTACTTCATGTGCTGCCTGTGTTGCTCTCCGTTACTCGTATAGGGGTGAGGAATGCAGAAAGCATACACAGCAGGAAACCAGACTGATTATTCCCACACTTAACCTGCTTCCTGGCCTTTGTAGGACCTGGCATCCTTTGACGACTGTATCGCAAGAACAGACAGACACCAGTGACCTTTATGTAATCAATTATTACAGCGACCGCTTCATTAGTATCGATTGTTCTGATAAAACACAAACATAAAAGGAATATTGAAAAAAGGATTGTTGCTACCGGTGATAGATGCTACAGTCCATAAACCAGGCTAATGTACATGTCATGAAATGCCACTGAAGTGCCAAAGTTGACGTAGTGGTCGCGTATATTGTATGTCTCGAGTTAATAGGTATTGCCATAGTTGAATAAGGTCATTGTCTATTAAACCAGCAAGAGAGAATCATTTGCGGGATTCGATTGATAGTGCTCAAGACTTGTGATGTTTGTTCCCCCCCCCCATGTTAAGTGATGACATCCCAGTCACAAAGCTGTTGTCTCTTCAGGTTGGTGCGACCAGGTTACACACTCTGCTTATAGAGTTAATCCCTGTATGTCATCTTTGAATGAAGCCGTTGACTTTTGTCACTGAGTAAATGGTCCTGTTTCTGGATGAGATAATTGTTTCTTCTTATTTGATTAATTGTTAGATATGCAAAGCACATGTATAGATTTTTCATATTTTCCCACAGCCACCATCTTTACGTTCGATATTACAACTGAGCACTAATAATTTTAACACCTAGAATTTTAATAACAATGGATGAACCTCCAACTAAAAAGATACAAATTATAAGGCTGGAGAAAATAATTATTGTAACTGAAAGAAGTGAAAAGTGCAGACCACTCGCAAAAAAGCGGTTTAAATGTTGGTTAAACAAATTTAGGTTGTTATAAAGGAAAACGAGTAATTCAGAAATGATATAATATACCAAAATATGTGATCTCCAAATGTAAATGTGATTTCATGTTTAATGATAGAAGTATATCTTAATTACAATATAATTTTGTTTTTAGATGAATGCATACAATATTTTAGCAGGAACTGTTAATAAAGAATTGAATATATGTACATTGATTGTGGTTATTTTTCTTGAAATTGTTCTGAAACTGGACCTTTGAAACTGGTCTTTTTGTACAAACCTGCTATGAGAAACCACCTGTCTTGAGAGACCTCTTTTTGTTGGCAGAAGGGGCGGTCTCTCATAACAGGTTTTACTGTAATAGAATGTAAAGTCTTTTGTTAACAATTTATTGAGAAACACACACAAAAATCAAATAAAATTGGTATATGGGAGCAAGCAAAATTTTAAATGTGTTGACAGATTGTTTGTATCCTTATGTATTTATATGCCATTCACACCCATGACAAGATAGATTACATGTTAGGTATCAGTAATTTTTATTTAACATTTTAGGTTATTTCAGTCTGTTCAATTTAATCCAGTGCATGGCTAATGTTGGTCACAATTGCTCTTTGTTTTGCACTGCATTAATGCTTTTAACACATTTTACTATCAATTTTATGTCTTCAGTTAAATTTGAAAGGCATTGCAGTGTTATCTTCAAAACAGGAGAAATAATGCAATTTCCTTGTACAAGGAAAGTCTCACCTGGAACAAGTCTGAGTATGGAGGTGGTGATTAATAACTAAATCCTGCATGCTTCCTGCAGATGCAAAACAAGTTCTGTCGACACAGACACTCATTTCTATGAGTTAAATAGGAAATTATTGACATCACCCCTTCCCCTTTTACAAATGAACAACTTCTGGAATCTGCCCCCATGGGATTCTCAGATAATTTTTTTATGCCATCAGCATGTTCATTTACTGATTATATCAATCACTGATTACATATGTCAGAATAAAAGGAGACATTCCAAACTTATTCCCGTATATGATTTAAGTACTTTACAGGTCATTTAATGGCCATTTTTGTGTAAAGCTTTTCTGTTGCTGTGTATCTATTTAGACTGAGTTTGAATGCCAATACTTTCGGTGTGTCACGCAGTCAATAAGCTGCAGTCTCTGATTGATGGTTTTTGTTTTGCTCTGAATGTCAACAAACAAGAACCACCGATCAGAACTGAATGTAACTTGGCTCACTGCATGACACACTAGAAGTGTAGTCTTCATATTTGCTACATGCAGACAAGATGTGAAACAACAGCGAAATTGTGCATAAAAGTGTTTATTAAATGATAAGTGAAATATTTAAATTTTAAGTTACTGTATGTTATCTGTAGCAGTGCATGCTGACAAGATAAAATAATCAGTATAGAATTGGCAAGGGAGGGGGTGGAATAGTCAACTTGTGTTTGCTAATTTGTAGAAGGCAGGTGGGTGTTCTCAATAGTTTCTCTTTGTTTCTGACATAAATAAGTGCATGCACCTGCTATGGCTTTCAGATGAATTCTCAGTTTAATGATTGAAAATGCAAACAACTAACAATTATTCATAACTGCTGAAGATTAAAGTAACTTGTTTTGAGTAAGTATCATTTTGTATCAGTTCATCACCTTTTGTATCAGTATGGAAAAATAATGATCCATTGATCAGTTATTTCACCCCTACTTTTGACTCTACCTCACCCTCCTCATTCCCTCCCTTTAACTTGGGGACTAGCCATGAAGATAGTATACTAAGTATTTCCAGTTACTTGTAATTAGTGCAGATCTATAAATTAAAAACATTGATCAATTATTCATTAACTAATTTTATTAAAATTATCTTCATTGTTCTATATCAGTCTAAAACATCTTTCCAATTTTGTACCAATAGCATTGGCTTTGAAAGCATTTTGCTTTTAGTTCTGAATTATGCCTTCTAAATGAATGTGTGACTACAATGGAGATTGATGAACATTTCAGAATGTAGTAAGCTCGCAATAATGAAATTTTGGTCTGAAAAATGGATTGAACTCCTTTATTTTTCCCTACTAAAGTATTAGAAAGGGAACATTGCTTTGTTTCTTTACATCTAAATCTGTATATTGAAAAGGTATTTAGCAAAGTTGTCTGAAAACTACTTCGTGTAAAAAAATTAAATTTGGCAAGCACACTGTTATGCATATATAGATGACCTAATTAAATATTTTCAATCATTGAAGACCTCTTTGTTGTTTTTAGATATGTTTAGACTTTTTGTTTGTACAAAAACCTTTGTACAGTAAACTAGAAACCACTCAACATAGGTAAATAAAAGGTTGAATGCATATTTAGATGATCTCATTTGATTTCTAAGTGATCACAGCTGTTTCTTAATTTTGTAAAATATTTCTAACTTGTTAGATGTATACATTTTTGATGAAAAACATATTAGCATGACTGAAAAAAAAAATCACTCAGATTAGATAATCATATTGATACTTGCTGCTGTTGCTATTGTTGTAGGGTTTAATGCATTTTTCAGCACAAGATAGGCTATATATGGCAGCCAGTATAAATGGTGGAGGAAGAACCCGGGAAAACCCTGGAAAGAACCACCGACCCACGAGAAGCTACTGGCAAGCTTTCTCACATACCCACATTGGCCGAATCTGAGACTCAAACCCATGCAGACAGAGGTGAAATGGCAGTGGTCCGTAACGGTGAGTGCTTTAGACCACTTGGCCACTCGGGGCCCCCTATTGGTATTTAGATGACCTGATTTGATTTTTGGGGGAATTACAACAATGTTTCAATTGTTTTACAAATTGAAGAATGTGTGGGACATATATCTTTCTTTTGGTAGACTTTTTTGACAAAAAACTTGTTAACCTGACTAGGAAAAAAACACTTAAGTAGACAAATGAAATTTTGTAAGGTGTCTGAATGCATGTAGTTGATCTGATTATATTTTCATCCCATTACATGTATAAAAGTTTTTTAATTTTGCAAGATTAGATATTTTGATCTGCATCAGGGAAACTATGTTTTACGAACAAAAATCTAGTTTAACGGTGTAAATCAAATAGATAAAATTAAATTTGTAAAAAGAGACATTATAATCAGCAATCATTTCAATTTCAGTGGGACATTGGACGGAGTCAGTCTCTGTGTACATTTGTTGGGCATGAATATATAGTATACAGTGTAGTTTGGTCACCTCATATCCCAGGATGCTTTGCATCTGCTTCAGGTAAGAGATGAGAATATGCTATTAACACATATCTCAAAACATGGTACAAGTACAATGATATATTTTTTAAGGGAGGTATGTATGTTTAATACATATTTGATATAGAAAATTGTAATACATATGATTATATATTCCTATAACTGTTGTAGGTAAAATTAAGTTTCAAAATGTTACCTGCATATAGACTATCCGACAGAAGAAGAATGAGATAATATATTCTGTGAAGAGTAGAAAAGGATTATTCCAGTAAAACATACCTGGGACACAGGGAAGGCGCTTTTGATGTATGGTACTCACCAATAGATGCAATTTAGAAATATTATTTGAATATGAACTCTATGAAATTAAAGTACCCTGGCATATCGTTTTAAGAAACTGCCTTCCCTGGGTACTATACATGTTTAAATGGAACAGCCCTAGTAATAACCACAGCTAATCGACCATTCTTTTTTTTTGTTTTACTGTTTATGGAGATAGATCACAATATATGTATTCTGTGAATCAGTCTGATATTTGAATGTCTTCATACATATCATGGGGTTAATATCTTCATATCATATTTTTAGCACACAGTTTACATTTCAGCATGATGCTATTTCATTATTTTAGTGGTGTGCCATTATTTTTGGTGTGGGTGCCAAGTTTTGGGGGATACCAGTTTTGGGGGATTTTGTGGTTGCCCCACAATCATGAATTTAAAGACCCATTGACAACTGAGCCACATGTGAGATAGTTAGTCTTGTGACAGTTTTCTAACTGATATTTTTCCACTTGATCAACATAGCTCATCTTTTTGATTAATAAAGTTCATTTCAATGATAAAATGATGAATTTTACATGTTTTTGGTGTATTTTAACCCTTTTAGAAATTTTTTCTAGTTTTGATTGTGATGCACATATATGAATTTAGTATTTTGTAGTTGCCAGTTCCACTCTCTGTCTTAAAGTGAAATGTGAGATAAGTAAGGATTGCAAGAAGAAGGAAGTAGCATTAAGTATTTAAGTAGTAGTATTGAAAATGTTTTGAAAAAAAAAAAAGATGATGACATGATCAATGAAAATTAGATCTAATGATTAGTAACATCAATCTTTCTTTCAGGAGAAACTGTTAATGTGTGAAAAAAATGCACTTTATTCCCAGTAAGATTATGCACAGTGGAATGAATAATCTGTGTACAGTATAAATAAATGCAAGCAGTGATACTTCTGTGTACAAGTAGCAAACTTTTCCTGTTAAAGTGTGTAAAGTGTAAATAAATGCAAGCATTGATACTTCCTGTTAATTCCTCTTGAAAGCATATCTCATTTATCCATGAATTTATGTTCCAATATCACATATATATCAGGGCTGGCACAAGCTATGCACAGGCAGTACACTTGCACAGGGAGCCATTTTCAGAGGGGTACCAAATTGAAGAAGAAGAAGGAGGTGCGAAAATAATACAAGGGAGCTAAAATGAAACAAAACCTTTGTTTTTTCTTCATATGAAATTCTTTGTATTTGGTTATAATTTATATCAATTTTTTATGAGTTTTCCTATCAGCAAATAGTTTACCGATGGGGGGGAGGGGCCAAATGTCTGTTTCACACAGGGTGCCTTATTACCTCATGCCAGTCCTAATACATACATACATACATACATACATACATACATACATACATACATTCGTCTATCCATGCATACGTACATACGTGTGTGTGTGTGTTCTTCACTGTTTGGCTCAGCTCCATTTGATGTTGAAAACCTGATGTAATTGATTTAAGACAGGTGTTTATTTTGTGCTCATACTGGCAGTAGTATTGTTTTAACTATTGAAACCAACATGCATGGTTTTTAGCATATTTGTATTATTTTGTATTGTTTATTTTGGGTACTTACAGAGGTTAATCCATGAAATTATATATCTATGAAAAAGTTTTTACAGAACCATGAAAAGTGATAACAAAAATAAATTAAACCATAGTACATGTATAATAATTGTATATGTCTCATACACATTTGATCCTGCTGTTAACATTTGAATTTTCTTTTATATGAACAGGCTAATTGTATAGAATGCAGTAATGAGGAATTAATATAGATAGCCTCAGAATTTCTCCAAAGTGTAAAATTTGATGCAATACAATTTACAATGCAAATGATCACACACAGTGCAGTGGTTACTAAAATATACTATTTTTTGAATGCTTTTTTCACCTGCTGGGATTGGACATCACAAAGAAAATCCATAAGGAGGTTTGAATCATTCTGTAAAATATTATATCTTATACTTGTATATAATTGGTATGAAATTTGAACTGAATGGTATGAAAATTTTGTTTATTCCCAGGATCTTGTTTGCCTTTGAAAGTGCTTGAGCAAGGATATTTTCTCATCCAGGTGACCACACTCTGCGTATTTGGGATGCAAGACAACCCCAGTTTGCCCGGACTGTGATACCAGCTCATAATGCTGAGGTCCTGACCTGTGATTGGTGTAAATATGATAAGGTACCAGTCTTAACAAGAGAAAATATTTGCATATTTAAGAGATGAATGAACAAGAGAATATGCTTGATGTTGAAAATTGTATGGATATCAGTGGAGTAGCTGTATCATCAAAAGTGTGTATGTATTAGTGGATTTCATGTATAGTAACCAGTATGATTTTCAGATATGACATACCCACCATTTATTGCTGCAACATGCATTTATCTATACATGCTGTTTTTAGCTCTATTGTTCATAGACAAAAAAGAAAAACTTATGGGATGGCTTGTTGTCCACCTTCCAATGTCCACCTGTCCATTAGAACAAGTTTCTTATTACTACTTCTCTGAAAGTACTTGGAGGATTGCCATGAAACTATGCAAACATCCCTCTCCACATGTAGCTGGTCCTAAATGAAAATTGTGCTGCTCAGACACACAATGTGGCTGCCACAGCAGCCATATTGAAAATCTTATTATTGTTACTATTCAAAGTGGATGGTAATATGAACATGTGATTTTCATTAAAAGACTTGTTATCATGTCTGGTTGGTCCTAAATGAAAACAGTGTCTGTCCAACATCCAAAATGGCCAACAGAATCCATCCTGAAAATCTTGTTATCTCTACTATTCCTCAATGGATGGTCATATCAACATCAGGTTTTCATTAAAAGAGTCCTTATTAGGTATAGTTGGTCTTTTAAATGAAAATGGTGCCAATTTAGACATAAAATACGGCCACCATTGTGGCCCTCTTGAAAATCTTCTTGTTAACATTATTCCTTCTCAAAGTTATATTAACTTAGGGTTTTCAACAGAAGACTTCATATGATGTCCAGTTGGGCCTAAATGAAAATGGTTCTGCTCAGACATCTGGTAATGGCTGTCACAGAGGCTATCTTGAAAACATTGTTATTGCTACTCCTCCTAAATAGATGGTCAAATCAACTTGGGGTTTTGACTCAAGACTTTTTATGCTGTCTAGTTGGTGCTATGAAAAAAGTAATGCCAAAATGGCTCTTGTTATTTTCACCCCTCCTGAACAGAAAGCAATATTGACATGGGATTTTCACAAGAAGACTTCTTATGATGTCTCAATGGTCCTAAATGATAATGGTACTGATCTGACATCTAGTATGACTACCACGGCAGTCTTCTTGAAAAACTTGTTAGCACTACTCCTCCTAAATGGAAAGTCACATTAGCATTTGGTTTTTGCTGGAAGACTTTTTATAGTGTCCGGTTGGCCTTAAATAAAAATTGTGCCAGTCTGATATCCAAGAAGGCCTTAAATAAAAACTGTGCCAGTCTGATATCCAAGAAGGCCACTAGAGTGGCCATCATGAAAATATTTTCATTACTTCTCATATATGGGAAGTCATAACAACACCAAGAGACACTTATCATGATATCTAGTGGGTCCTAAATAAAATTGGTGCTGATCTGACTTCAGATATGGCTGCCACAATGAACATATTGAAAATCTTGTCTCTGATTCTCCTGAATGGATGTATCAACATTGGACTATCAACAAAAGACTTCTAATGGTGTCTAGTTTCTCTGAAATGAAAACGTGCTATCTTGCATCCAGTATGACTGCCATAGTGGCTAATTTGAAAATCTTCTTGCTCAAGAATATCATAGGTGATTTTAACATCCAGCAGTTAAAAAAAAGAAATGGTCTTATCTTAAATTGCTGGAAATTCTTTTCAAACGATACAGCATCAGTCCCTTCAAGGGATTCGTTTGTTTTACATACTGCTGTTCCATACATACAATTAAAATTGCAAATATTGATGTCATTGATTGATGATGGTTAGGCATTATTGTGTTAGTAAATTAGTGGAATTCTTGCTATCATATGACTAGAAAGTAGTACATTTTTTAAGCAGTCTTCTTTATTATGGGTTGAGAAGAGTGAATTTTTATTGTTTAGTGAACAAAATTACTCTGAATTACTTCCCTTGGACAAACCTCAGCAGACCTGTGAATTGTTTAGTACAGTAAGGAAAGACAACTCTGGTAATAATATAAGGTCAAATCACTCTTACTGCATGTCACTGAACAAATGAGATTTATTTATTTATTTCAGCATTTTTTGGTTTGCATTTTTTATCCAATTAAAGAAATTAAATTGTGGAAAGGATTTGGAAACATGTTGCTATGATATATTGTAATTCTAGGACAAGCCATTGCTAGTTAGAAATTAAAAACAAAAAGAAAACAACTCAGGAAAACAGTCGTCTGAAAAGAATGGTTGTAATGTTTTTTAAAGCTTCTTATGCTTTTCCTACATTGTTTGCATAAATAATCTAACTGTTTCAGAATCTGATATTTTCTGGCGGTGTGGACAGTTTAATACGAGGTTGGGACCTTCGAAACACTAGAGAATGTGCAGTAGAGCTAAGTGGACATCAGTATGCAGTCCGTAGAATTAAGGTAAGAAAATTAAAGAATTAACACCTTCTTTCATTTCAGTCTTTGCATATTCAGGTTACTGTAAATTATATGTAAATTCCATTGAATTGTTGAAGCAAACAAACCATGTTCCATCCAATTAATTATCAACACCAACATATTTGTGAATTCAGTGTCTTTGGATTTGCAGACATTTTTGCTTGTGAAATTTGATTGATTTTCAGTACCTTTAAGATCTCTCTTTCTCATTCTTATACATTTGTGATATATTTTCCCAAAGTGAGAAAGGCATCTAGCCTGTGATGTCATAAATGTCTGCAATGTATCTTGCTTGTTTCATAATTAATTTTTTCAGACTGGAAACATGATCTTTATTTACAACATATTAGTTCTTATAAGCTTAACTTCTTATGCTCTTACTAGTGCTGTAACATATTTTAGAAAATACTGTGTTTCTTGAAACCTCTTGTCCATATAGATGACGCACCATTTTTTTCATGCACTATTTCCTCATGAGAATGAACTCAGAAGAATCTATCATATACATTTATGTGGATTGGGGATATCCCCACCGAAATCAGAATATTTGGGCAGGAACTTGACAAAGCCTTGTACCTGCCCACAAATTCTGACCCAGTGAGCTGTCATGCATTACAAATGTTACCCTCCACACTACTGTATATGATGGATTCTTTTAGTCTCATCTGTTTAAGCTGAAATGAGACACTGGTGTTACTCAGTCCAACAGCAACAAATTGGTTATGGTATTATACAAGTTCTCCAGTATGGCCATAGTTCTGTGCTCTTGGAAGAGTTGACATAGGGTTTTGGACTTATTCTAGTATGGCCATAGTTCTGTGCTCTCTGAGGAATTGACATACGGTTTTGGACTCATTCCAGTATGGCCACACTTCTGTGCTCTTTGAGGAGTTGACATAGGGTTTTGGACTCATTCCAGTATGGCCACAGTTCTGTGTTCTTTGAGGAGTTGTCATAGGGTTTTGGACTCATTCCAGTATAGCCATAGTTCCCATGCTCTTTGGGGAGTTGATGTTGGGTTTTGGACTCATTTAAAGAAATGTGGTGCATAGAGCAAATAAAACAGTCACAGTTGAGCAAGGCACGGCATGCACATTGTCAGTAGCATAAGTATCAGTAGCTGTCAGCTGTAAGTTTAGATGTGGGAGGAAGGGTTAAGTCTGAATCTGTTGAGTTAAACCACATCATTTAAGTCCCTGTATATTGCATACACATTTAGACATTATGGTAAATGTTTCAACCCTACATGTACGTCTGATTCAGTTTTATTGTGAACATGATCATGAATGTCATTATGTGTATCAATGTAATACATTAACCCAGTCTCACTAAGATTCTCAAAATGTCTCCTCAAAGAATTTTAGCAAAACTTTTCTAAAGAAAACTCTTACTTTGAATGGAGAAACTAAATATTTTAATCCTGAAAATAAGATTTTTTTTGTTCTGAAAAGTTGAGAGTTTCCTCAAATGTAGCAAGTCATAAGCTTTTTGTTCGTCAGAGAATAAGCATAACTTATTAAAAAAATAATTAAAGTTTTGACAATGTTATTTAGATATGTAGGGTCTGCTGAATGTTAGGGCAACAATTACTACAGATCCCCTAATATTAGTGCATTAGTTTCTACAGATCCCTAATGTTGGTGCAGCAGTTACTACAGGCCCAAAGGCCCCCTAATGTTAGTGCAGCAGTTACTACAGGCCCAAAGGCCCCCTAATGTTAGTGCAGCAGTTACTACAGGCCCAAAGGCCCCCTAATGTTAGTGCAGCAGTTACTACAGGCCCAAAGGCCCCCTAATGTTAGTGCAGCAGTTACTACTGACTTTGTTAGTTCAAGTTTCTACAGACACCTATTGCTAGTGCAACAGTTTCTACAGACACCTATCATTGTTGCAACAGTTCCTACAGACACTTAATGTTAGTGCAGCAGTTACTACAGATTCTGTTAGTGCAAGTTTGTACAGACACCTTATGCTGGTGCACCAGTTTCTGCAGACACCTATCATTATTGCAAGTTCCTATATACACTTATTGTTAGTGTAACAGTTTCTACAGACACCTATCATTATTTCAACAGTTTCTAAATACACCTATTGTTAGTGTAGCAGTTACTACAGACTCCCCAAAAATGTCCATTTGAAGAAGGCTATCTTCAGTATTTGATAAAATGAGCCTTCATATATCACATTACCTTCATTAATACATTTGTAAAAAAGGACAAATTTGCCTTTCTGTGGAACTGTACATAATATCAAGATACTGTCAGTTTGCCTTTCCATGGCACTGTACAAAATAGGATAAAAATGTCAGTTTGCCTTTCCATGGCACTGTACAAAATAGGATAAAAATGTCCGTTTTTGTACAGTATTGACATAACTTTTGTTGATTCTTTATTTGGAATAGCAATTGTTTGAATAAAACACAAAGATATCTGACAGTTATGGATTCCACCAATGATCCTACCAAAATAATTCATCTGCAATTTGTTGTTTTTAAAACAGGTGGCTCTTTTGATTTCAGTACGAAAAGATTGCCTTATTCACTCTTTGTTTTACCTCTAGGAGTTGTCTTGTAAAATTCCATCCATTTATTATAATAAGATAAAATCTGCATGTAGAAAGAAACTGTATTTTTTAATTTTTCACATACATGTAAAATTCTGCAGAAGTTTCATGCATAATAATGTTATTAAAATTTTTTCACAGACATATCCTTTCGATGGTCAGATTCTTGGATCTTGTTCATATGACTTTACTGTCAGGTGGGTATCAAATACAATTACATTTTTTGTACTTAAAACTTATACAACCAGTCAAGAATTTTTCAGCATTTGCCCTGAAGATTATGTGTATTGTTTTTTCAAATTGTCTGAGTTATAGTGCAGCGGAATTCGGGTAATGTGAATGGGATAAATTATTTAAGTCATACTATTCAGTGAGCCATCATAATCAGTGTGAAATCCATTGTAGCAAGTTTATAATAGATTGCATTTTTCCTGGATATGAAATGCTCTGATGTGTTTGGATTGGTTCCACATAAATTAACACAACTATTACTGTGTTATCACTGTTACAATTGAACATTTTTTCAGACTGTGGGACATACGTCAGCCCCATCATCTAGACTGTATCCAACATCACAAAGAATTTGTTTATGGACTTGATTTTAATGTGCACAAACCTGGACTGGTTACAGACTGTGGATGGGATGAGCTAGTACACGAGTACTCACCCCAGTGTCTGCTGCCAAGGTGATATTTGAGCTAGTCATGTGGATTGAGAAGATGAATTTGTCTGTGAATCCCAAAAAATTGTCTGTTATAGGAATAGTTGTATATTCCTTCTTTTAATCTGAGGAATGAACTTGATCATATTCTGAGACTCAAATAATGTAATTCATTCCTGAAATCAGACATTTGAATAATTTACTATTTTTTTCTGGACAGTGAGCTTTTGTATTATTAATATACCATTTCTATGAATTTCACAGTAGGCTGTACTCCAGAGTAAGAGAAAGATTTAATCAAATGTAGGATTCCAAAGAAGAAGCAATAGCATTTCAGGATATAATATGAAATGATTTCAAAAATATTCCAAAATAGTACTTCATCTTTTAATTTCAAATAAATGAAAATGTTCTGGAATTTATAAGAAATTCACAAAAATATACATGAAGTGCTGTGATTAAGTTTGATGGATGTGGGTTTTTTTCTATGTGATGGTGACAGTTCTGTTGAAGTTTAAGCTTTTATTAAAATTTTATCACATTCCACAAGTTCAAAGAACTCAAATGTTGCACTTTTGCTGGCTCAGATAATAGTATGTCATGTGGTCTTTGAGGTGAATGATACCAGAGAAATTATGCCAATTAAGGATGATTTGTTATTGTTATATACAGGCAACACTTGATATGACATTCATTACAACAAAATATGCCTGTTCCAACCGAAAATTGAAGGGAACAAGTATATTTAATGGTAAATTGATCTTTATAATGGAGCTTCTGACCTAGACAGCAATGTTCTAGCAGGAGACATGAATATTTCCTTTATGTATAGTTCTTTAAATCAATGATGTTATTCATTTACATTTTACAATATGTGAATTCCTCTGCAGATAATATTTAAACATTTCTAGAAAAATTAGACTTAAATGACGGAACATATGTAGAAGCATTTTTAAATAATTGCAATTATATTAGATATGACGTATACATTTTAATCTCCATATTATATTTCTCATTAATACATACTGGTTTGATGACAGTGACAATAACTCCAGGGAGTAAAGGCATGGTCTTTGCAACAAATGATTTATTATTATGACACAAAGGCTGAAAACTTGATTTTCGTTAGAAGTGTTGACTGTCAGAGTTGATCAGATTATTTTTCATCAACCTGTCCGGGACAGGTTGTTTCAGAAAATTTACTAGTCCCACACACCTTTTGACTTGTCCCAAAAATTTAAACACTTGCCTAGGTTCACTTAGATGCATGGATTTTATAATTCATGGAAAGAATGAAAGAAATATATGTGCAGCAGATTAATTTTTTTCAAAGGTCTTAATTGTTCAAAACCATTGATGATAGTATACATTTTGGTACTTTAGTTATAAATATTTAAAAAAGCTTGATTTGAATGAATGCCCATGTACATGTCAGCCACCTGTACCAGCACTATAGCTGTGTCTGGGATAATGTTTGTAATAACTGCAAAATGTCTTTCCTTCAGTCACTGAATTCTTGCCATAGGTAATTATCAACCCAATGTGGTTGAAAATTACTTGGTCTCTTAGTTTTGTCATATTTAACATTTTGGTGCCACTGAGCCTGGCATGTCTCTTTGGAGAAATAGTTACCTCAATCTCGGTGGCAGCCTTACATTTTTTCCCACCACATTCATGTCGGTTTTCCTTCTCTGAATCTTCCTCATTACCTTCCTTGCAAGAATAATTTAGTAAACTTATTTTATCCAAAACAGCAAAGATCAACCCACATGGCAACTATTTCTAAAGTGATCACAGTATACATTTTGTCAATTAAACATAAACAGTTTTCTAATTAGCATGTTTGTTTAACTTCATATGCAATATATTACACATGAACAAGTGATCCTCAGTATAATCAATGAATTGTTAGTATCATTTAATCAGTTGATAATAGAATCTGACACTAATGTTGGTATATTGCGCCTCAATACTTTAATTACAATGACTCACTTGACTGAAATCAATGGGAAATCAGTTCATGAGTATCTGGGTTGAGTAAACATGTGGTAACAAGGCCATTTAAACACTGCTAGCTAATCATTCTGGTTTTATTTGTCGTAAGTGTTTTAATAATTTAGTTGCTTATCCCAGTATGCAGTCAAGGGGTAAATGGAACACCACATGCAATAGTTATCAATGACCACTTAGAATAGGTGGAATGTATTACAGGATATGAAAAAATAAATGGTATGAAACATTCAGTACATCAGGAGGACACGAGTGGCCAGGTAAAGATAGATAAAGTGCTTAAAGCATGAAAATTAGCACTGGCACAGATTATTTTAAGATAGGACCAACAAATTTGTCTCAGACTAGCAACTTGGAAATATTTTATTTGTCCTTCAAAAATGAATAGTCTGAGACATCAGGCTGTGGAATTTCATCTGCCTTGACTGTACATCCATATTTATTATAATTCTCATATACAACATCAGGTCTATCAGTTGAATAAATGTTTTATGAATATCAATTATGATTCAAAACACATGTACAACATAACTTATTTGTAAATGCAGAAACAGTGCTCAAGTTTTGGAAACTTATAGGTCCAGACCCAACAAGCTTGACAATACTTGGCAAAAATAAAGACAACAATAAATTTTTATTCATAGAAAATTTCCCATATATTTATTTTGTTTGTATAACATTCCATTTCTTTAAGTGTTCTCGTTTGGAGTTGCAGATAGTTTTGTTAGTAGTTGTTTTCATTTATTTAATCAGCTATAATAACAAAATCCCATTGTAAAAATGAACTTTTAATGCTATAAAAATGAATTTCCAAGATGCAGCCCCAGTACTAAGTCATATCAAATTTAACTTAGAGCTTTCACAAACAGACTGAATGATTTATTTCCATTTTAATTGTACACAATCTAAGAATTCAGACATAAAATCCAGCTCAACTTAAAAAAGCGGGAAGAGATCTGGATCTGTGGTTTATCTATCTCAGAGGTTACCTTTCTGGGACAAAAGAAAGATTTTTCAATGTAGAAAGGATAAATTTTCAATGTTGATAAGATGGAAATACATGCACTATATAGTTTTCTTACAGAGAGGAAAATGAGAATACTTAAGGAAATTAAGTTTTCTTTATTTTATTTCATTATTCAACATGCATACCAATTATAAAACTTTATTTGATGCCACTTTATAACAGTTTCTAACAGCTAAATACCCTTTACTTTCAACAGCTCAGATGTTGATAAGTTGTGATCTCTAAAGTGGAGGAAACCAAAACCCCTGAATAGAACCACTGCTCTAGGTAGATGACTACCTGCCCTTGCACATGCCAAAACCAGGAATCAGACCTGGAGCAGCTGTGGTGCAGAGCAAGTTTGTAACCATTGTACTACCCAGATTCTGCTGCACTAGGTGCAAAATTCACAGACATGACATTAATAGGCAACTAAACTTTATAGATGTTTACACCAGGAATGTACCAGGGGTCCCTTTTATGCAAAGCAGAATTTACCAGTGGTTCTGTTGAGTTGTTTTTGTTTTTATACAACCATAGCTCTTCGGAGATTTGAATCGGTCCTAATCTGTTTTACAATCTTAAGGTTTTTCCCACACAGCAGCAAAGTAAACAATGCCATCATCCATATAACTACTGACAAACTTGACGAGGACATTTTTCCTCATGCTTTCCTTCATCTCATATAGGAAGCCATAACGGGAAACATCATGACGCTGTAAAACAACACTACTATCATCAGAACACCAGACTGCACTCACTTTTGGTACATCTTTTCCTGTATAGAATTTCACATAAATTAGTCCATGGTTTTGTTTGGTCTGTCTGTTAAGCTCGTATAGGAAATTTTCAACAGATATATTTAACCATGAGATTACCTTAGGAATTTTATTTTTCCTTAGGTCATAAATACTTGATACTGCAATTACACCCTGTGTTTCTACAACAGACTGAGATCGAAGTATGTAACCTTCACTATAATAAACTTCTTTAATTTTCTCATGCAAGACAAGATTTTCAGTGTAAACAACCCTCTGAGAAATGGGATCACCTGTTTTGGCTACCAAAATATGCAAGATCTCATTGCAGAAGACATAAGATTCTAACAAAGACATGATGAAACCATTCTGTTTAATCTTTGTCATATAATCATCCAGATCTTTGGCATGTACATCAGCATAAAAAGACCAGTCACACTCACTCTCATTTCTGTCACAGATGACATTGAAAAACACTTGTTCCAAGTGAGAGACAGAGTTGATACAGGTCATTATATAACCCTTTTCCTTCATAGTTTCAAAATATGTGTAAAATAAGTCGTGTGAAAGAAAAATTCTAACACACTGGGTGTTGTTTAATGATGTAATAAAATATTCCTCATTTGAACTTTTCATATGAACACAATATCCATCAGGCTGGGCATATAGGGTTGAAAGAGCATACTTTATCAGGCCATTCAAATCCATGTCTTTGGACCAAGAATTAAGAAGAAATGCCCATGTGAATCCATTCCGAAAATGATAAAGAGTTGCAGAGGTCCCTTCCATTACTCCTGTGTGGCCATACGTTTGTCTGCCATCTTCTGTGTCAAGACCAAGTCCATACCAGGTGTCTCCAAGTTCATAAGCAGGCCTTTCCAACATTGCTGCTACAGAATCAACATTTAGAATATGAGGACCTGATAAACTATGGTTGAGACTGTCAAGTATTTTTACCAGGTCTCCTGCTGATGCCACCCACCCACCATAAGAGCCAGTTGTCTCCATGAAGAATGATCCATATTGAGGCTGTACTAAACCCTGTTGTGGTAATACAGATGGCAGCACTTGTGGATCCCTGTTGTTAAAGTATTCAACCTAAAATAATAAATAAATAATACTAGTCTAGACTTTATAATGCACGTTGTTGTTGTGTTTGAAACATTATCAATTTGATCAAAAATGTTGTATGTTGCAAATACAATAGTATACAGTAAGTCAAAACTAGCAACATTAATGTAATTCCAAAAACTATCTTGATCGCTTATGCATGTAACTACATGGACAAAACCCATATCTCCTTAAGACTTTGGACAATTTACTTACTGATTTAGAATAAATGACAGTGTCTTTCCTCAAAATGTGCAAAATTTAATGCAGATCCTTTCATTCATGGAGTGAATAAACCCACTGATACAGTGACAACTTTCTCTTGTAACTATGACATAAGACAATGTAACCATGACAGAGGACAATGTACCAATGACAGAGGACAATGTAACAATGACAGAGGATAATGTAACTATGACATAGGACAAATACATAAGGTCATACTGACCTCTGGTAGGTTAAAGTGAAGATTTATGAGAAATGGAGACGCAATTCATGAGATTTTTTAAAATGAGACTTTGTTATAGAATGAGTCAAGTAAGCTACTTTTCCAATCAGAGATCAGACTATTTGAATTTAATTATTTGAGTTTTCCAATATCCATAATACATGAATAAACACTTTAACCACTGTTACAACCAAGCTAATTCTGTACACATTAATGAACTTTAAAGGTCAGAGTGAGATGGTTTACATTTTAAAATGATTCTGGTCATCACATTTGGAAATAGAGATGAATATTAGGTTTACAAGTTTTTGTTTACTGTCAAATGAGACCAAATTTAGGGGTGGGGTGTTAAGCATTTAAATAAACACCTAACAGAACTACTGTGATGTGTCCTTGGACAAAACACTTTACTCCAATTGCCTTGGCATGAAAACCTACTTGTGTTGCTGTTCTGTAAAACACCAAATCAACCAAATAAACAAAGAAGATTTTTTTGCATATTTTGCACAGGCAATTTGGCTAAAAATGCACTGAAATTTTTTTTATGTCTTCAAATTAAATAAAATTAAGTTTACGTATCTAGTTAAAAGTTGTATGTGTATTGCTACTGCCATAATCACAATCCATGTTGTATGGTAGCATGTTTGACAAATATAAACTATGCTATACAGCTGTTCTGTATATATTGGAAATGACAGTAATTGATCACTAAGAGAATACTTGCTAAAACTGAGTGATATAATCAAATGCATCTGGAACCAGTCTTTGTCAGTACACCCTTTGATGCATTCAGAAAGGCATCATGAACACCTTGATGACTAAGACACAGTCTCATAGCACAAGTTTTGTGTTTCTTCAATGTTTACAAATATCCAATCAAGTTTGAAAAAAATGTGATTAGTTACAAACCAGAAAGTAAAATGCCCAGTTTAATAAATTCATATTTAGAGTTCTAACCCCACTGAGTGTAATGCATTTTCTTTTACTGCTATTGACCTCTGCCCTACTGCAAAGGGATGCAACTCCTATTTCCTCCATCAACATGTCAATTGTGAGTTTGTACAAAATTCCTTTATTTGTGTATTATAATGGTGTAACAGTTTTCCCTATGACAGTAAAGTTATAAGTATCTACAGAGCTATCTCCAGCAATTCATATTAGGCAATAATGTGTTATTCTAATAATACATAACCTACATTTATGAACTGACCAGGTCCCTGTTTCAGTAAACATCTCAGATTTTTTCACCATAGGTTTAGGATTTTTAATTATTGTTTTGCTCTGTATGGAATCATGAGTTATTTAGGGAGCATTAAAGATTAAAAAACAGTTATTACATCCTGCATTATCCTGTTTTATCACTGAGGAAAACTGGTAAAATTTCTCAACTCATATTTCAAGAATATATGGATTCTTGGGTATACAATTTTAAAAATTAGAGTAATTTTTCATCCTCTGTATTGTACAAACAATGTTTTCATTTTGTGATTCTACCAAAACATGAGTGGGCTAACATTTTCCACAAGGGAGAAAAACACCTTTTGATTTTGATTTTATACCAACTAGCACAAATAAAACATACTTTTTCCTCTTCATATCCATGCAGTACAATGACAGGTAAAGATTACTATGCAGGACACACAGTACTAATTGCATGGAAAAAGGGGAACCAGCCTGGAAATGGGTGAACATAAAATAGAGTATATATGAGTTCGGCAGCCCAGGATTGGTTAATAATGTCAGTTATGTTTTAGGAAAAGGAATCTTTTGAGAGCTTATCCTAGTTGTAAGTGCCAAACAATAGAGACATTGTTTTATTGATGGAATTTCAGTCCTTTAACAGTCTTGAGTTTGGAACACTCATAACTAAAATTAGCACCTGACTCTTTGGTGTGGAATTGAAAGCACATGTTTCAAACACATGCAGGTCCAGAAATAGCTGTGGCTCATATCCTTGCTCATATCCTTTCCTCTACACAGAAGCTGACATCCAGGTTTCATCTATACTGATAAATATATGTTTGATCATGAGCACTCAGGAATTTTAAGTTATTGAATTTTTAATATCATGGTGATTTGCATAGGTTTACTATGGGAACTGAATTAGTACTGTGAGTCCTGCAATCGCTGTGTATTCAAAAAGATGAGAGGGGAGCTAACTGCATAGTAAAACAGAAAGCAAACAAATGTCATACCTCTTGGAAATGAAGAAACTCTTTGGTGGCAAAGCCAATCTTGAGGCCACTGATGCTGAATTTCTGAAGTATGCTGGAAATGTACTCATGGTAGTGCATCCCCGTTACTTGCTCTATCACCAACCCAAGCACAAGGTAGCCAAAGTTAGAGTAAGCATGTCTTTTACCTGTAGAAGAAATTAAGGCAATAAGATGACAGATGACTATCAAACTTTGGGGGTAAAATTATTTTTGAATATAACTGCAAAACCAGATATATAAAGAAGTTTCAAAACAAGATATACTTTTATAAGGGAGATAACTGAAGCATAGCGTGCATTTAACTGCATGTTGTTTTTGTAGTGGGCTGAATACCATTTTTCAGCACATTATAAGCTCTATATGGCAGCCTGTATAACGGTGGAGGAAGAACCACTGACCCATTAACTATATCAACAATCCAATAAAATATTTAGATGAGATATCATGGCATAATTTAAATATAGTATATGATAGAAAACCATTTTACTACAAGAATTGGGAAATAAATAGTGAACAATATGTAAAAGACCTACTTGATGAAATGAATCATTAATTTTGAGGGTTGAATGAAGGTACAAATTTAATATTAGCGGAGAAGAATTTAAGAGATACCCTAGAATTATCTCCAGTATGCTAGTGAATTTCAAATTCTATGAAAAGTAATATATTCAATATCTCCAAAGAAAGAACTGCTTTCCAAAGTTCTGAGTTCTTAAGAGGTCATAAAGTCAGTGCATATCATTCAATTTGATAAGAATGTATTTAACTGAGGTTGTCATTCAACTAGACAAGGATGTATTTGAATGAGGTCATTCAACCAGCTAAGGCTGTATTTGAATGAGGTTGTCATTCAACTAGATAAGGATGTATTTGACAGAGGTTGTCATTCAACTTGATAAGAATGTATTTAACTGAGGTTGTCATTCAACTAGACAAGGATGTATCTGAATGAGGTTGTCATTCAACTAGACAAGGACATATTTAACTGAGGTTGTCATTCAACTTGATAAGAATGTATTTAACTGAGGTTGTCATTCAACTTGATAAGAATGTATTTAACTGAGGTTGTCATTCAACTTGATAAGAATGTATTTAACTGAGGTTGTCATTCAACTAGACAAGGATGTATCTGAATGAGGTTGTCATTCAACTAGACAAGGACATATTTAACTGAGGTTGTCATTCAACTAGACAAGGATGTATCTGAATGAAGTTGTTATTCAACTAGACAAGGACATATTTAAATGAGGTTGTCATTCAACTAGACAAGGACATATTTAAATGAGGTTGTCATTCAACTAGATATGGGTGTATCTGAATGAGGTTGTCATTCAACTAGATATGGATGTATTTAAATGAAGTTATCATTCAACAAGACAAGGATGTATTTGAATGAGGTTGTCATTCATCTTGATAAGAATGTATTTAACTGAGGTCATTCAACTAGACAAGGATGTATTTGAATGAGGTTGTCATTCAACTAGACAAGGACATATTTGAATGAGGTTGTCATTCAACTTGACAAGAATGTATTTAGCTGAGTTTGTCATTCAACTAGACAAGGACGTATTTGAATGAGGTTGTTCCACAGAACACAAATGATCCACTAGCTTCTTAAATATGACCATAAACTGAACAATTATATCATCTTTTCCAGGCACAATTGACCCAAAAATGTGTAATTTTCAATACACATTTATGAAGAGAGATTGATATATAAATAAATGTCTCATTAAATGTAACAGGGTTGATTCATTACTGTGCAATTTTTTATTTATGTCTGTAGAAATGAATATACATCATTTTGAGGAATATATTTGTGTGCAAGAATTCTGGAACAATTTTTATTTCCAATTTATCCAGATAGTATCAGTACCTAAATTTAAACTGGTTGAAATTGTTTTGGAGAAGATGGAATATGAACTGGTTTAAAAAAATCAAATCTTGGTGCAAAATATTTTATTGAAATTTCAGCACATAGTAATTTAAATTGTCAATTTGAAGCAACTAAAAGAAATGGAAAAAGTATTAGACCTTAGTTTTTGATCAAACAGAAACTGTAGAAAGTAAATGGCTCATTCACCAGCTTCTTGATGGTACCTCTCTTTCATAGGTTAGGTTTACATTATATTGTTCCAGTGGTCTAATTCAACCAGTTGCTTCCCCTTTTGCAATTTGTTTTCTTTGCTTGATGTTCTTCTGAATGCTTCAGTGATGATAAGCAAAGGTATCATTGACCCTATATAGAATTTTAGAAGAAAATTTTAATTATATTTTTGAAGAGCACTTAACTAGAAATATGGTGTATTTATTAGGCTGTATATATTTTGAAGTGTTCATATCACTGAGGTCATGATTCCAGGATCCAAACACTAACATTTCTTATGTACTGGGACTTGAACAACTGATCTGTGAACCTGAAGACATGAAACTGACATTACTTTGCAACTGACCTAGAACAACACAAGCTATATCTACAGTGCTTCATTGATGATCTACTATGTTTATTGTGAACAAATATATTTTGATTTAGAAATATGGACCGCTTCGGTGGCCTAAGTGGTTAGAGCATCCGCCTCAGATGCGGGTTGTCAAAGGTTCAAACCATGGTCAAATCATACCAAAGATTTATAAAAATGATATTAGCAGCAGCCTCGTTTGGTGCTCCACATTAACAGGTTAGTATTAGGACTGGTCGGTCAGGTGTAAGCATAATGTGATTGGGTGAGACATGATGCTACTTGTCTGCAGAATGACACCCCAGTGCTAGAAATCACTACAAACTGCCACACTGCAGATATTGTAGCAATATGACTAAAATTGTTAAAACCACCTTAAAAATCCACACACACACACACACAGAAATATGAGGACACGACATTCAAAATTTGATATGAGACCCCAAAAGCTTTATCAGAGACAGACTTTGTGGGCAAGAACTGGCTAGTTTTCTTTCTGCCTGAAGATTCTATCAGCATGATCAAACATTCCACACAACAAACTGCATATAATTCAGTTTATATCATGCTTTGTCGCTGGCACACAATGTTTGCATGAATTAGGCAATGCGTTACATATTACCGGGCACAAAATCCAGCTTTTTGCGCATCATGAAATGAACCAAGGCCTCGCTACTTGTAGGTTCCAGTGACTTTAATTTACCAGTGAAAAGCCGCTCATCAAGTTTATAAAATACTGCATCCCCTGATATCTCTCGGTCCCATCCTCCAGAGTGTTGTAGAAGATGCCTGACTGTCACTTTCCGAATGTTTTTGTTGCGCTGTTGCACTCGGTATTCTGGCAACAAGCCTGAAATATACAGAAACTACACAAATCAATTTCAAATGCTTATTTCTAACAAAAACGGCAATCTTTGATGAAATCTGTTCAGATTTTTAACATTTGCCAAACAGAGTATTGACACTGTAACTGAAAAGATGGTAATTCAAAAAAAAAACTCACAAAATTTCATAGAATTCATTATAAAATTTGTGAATGAAATCTTTTTGATGATTATTTTCCCAAATGGATATCTATCTAACCAAACTGGACACATTTAAGAAGATACAATGAAATTCTTTTGTAATCCTCTCCTTGGTATATATAGAAAACACCTTCTGATTGTGAATAATACATCCTTATCTTTGCCCTTGATGTCCAGATCGATTGCCAATCCATTGATCAGCCTCTATCAGATTACCATATTTCTCTGATGATAAGTCCATGTTTAGTGATAACCCCACTCTCCATCATTACTAATAATAACATACAAAAATAACATTTCTTCATTACAGGCCCTTGTCTATACTGGGAAAATGTGCTCTGTCCTGAGCTCTGCTCCAGTTAGAGTCCACTAATAAACCATACACCAAAAAAACCAACCTGTCTTTCAACAGCTGTCAGTAAATAATATTTTCAAAATAAAATGGATCCTTAAGCTTAGGGTGGTATCTGTCAATCAAAAACTGTATAGAAGAATTTTCAATAGACCACTAACAAGTCCAATCAACTAGATACAAATCATTACATAACTGAGTGGATCACCATTTGTATACCAAATTAAGTATGGCAAACTGAAGCTGTTTGTCTCACATGACTGAGAATTGGCAAGTGAGATGAAATGCTACCAATATCAACAAGTCAGACTAGGACACCTGAATATTGGATAATACCCCTTGTTCCCTGCCTATCCAAACACATCCAATAGGCCATAATATCAAAACTAGTGACATCCCCACTCTATAACCACATAATGATCATGAAAACACAATTATTTATGCAACTGACAGTGACCCTGTAGGTCCATCACTAATGCCTGTGACTTAGCCCCTGGGTTATAACCTGAACATCATCAAGATTTCACCCTATAACCAGGCATGAAAAGACAAATGCAAAAACCTGACTGATATTTGACCCAGGGGCATTCCTTACCCTCAAGAACCAACCCATAAGTCTCAAACTTTGGGATAGAGGTCAAAATGAGTATACATGTTTTACAAACACAGAATTCTAGTTCCAAAGGTAACACTTAATTGTATAAATATAATATATCATTCCAAAAGTAACACTTAAATGTTTATAAAATGATACATTATTCCAAAAGTAACACTTAACTGTGTATAAATCAAACATTATTACAAAAGCAATGCTTAATTGTACATAAAATGATACATTATTACAAAAGTAATACTTGGGTATACAATGATACATTATTCCAAGATTAACACTTTATTGTGTATAAAATTATACATTATTCCAAAAGTAACACTTAATTTTGTATAAAATGACACTGCATTCCAAAAGGAAGACTTAATTTTGTTTAAAATGATATATTATTCAATAAGTCTGATTTTCTAGAGTTAGCAACAGGTCAGTTCCACCTTTTGGTCCAAACACATAACTGTCCAACTTAAGTCTGCCATCCTCCACCAGCTTCATAATGCCAATAGCTGTCAAGACTTTGCTGATGCTGGCCACCCGGAACAGAGATGTTGACATTACCCTTTCCCCTGGACCAGATATCCCATATCCTGAAGAAACATTACATTAAGTTTCAAAACACTGTGCAGACTAGTCCTACAATAAAAGATTTCTGTCGTGATATTTATATTCTTTGGGTCAACCCAAACAACATAAATATCAGAGTAGACATTTTTACATTGTAAGACTATGTTCAGACAGGGTTTGACAAATTTAAAATTGGGTGATGAACCAGTTGGTTACATAAATAAAACCTGGTAGATTCAAGCTGAAATGCATGCTGTAGAGAAGGCACTTCATTATCAAGGGTAAACAAATCCACTGTTCGGGAGCACAAGATAACTAAAAATTAATGTTGGGAATCATTTTGAATGAATGTGAAAACCCGGTTGAGCAACCAAACAGTATTAACCAAAAATTATCATGAAAAAATCAGAATGGAATTTTATGTATTTTCCAGTGACAAACATTTTATCATTCCTTCAGTTTGAGACACTGAATGCTTATGATTTAATATTATGCTTTCTCACCAGTCTATTGAAGAATGCTTGGTCCATTCTTGATGTTTAGCATGTAACAGTTGCTTCAGCTGGCTAACATTAGCTAAAGGAATATGACAAATTTAAATAATTTAACCAATCACAATTGTTGTTTTATACCATACTGGTTTGTGGGATGATGGCAACAAAATAAAACCATTTGGAAAGCTTACATTTCTTTGTCTATTTAGACCCAAGATAAATAGTATCAGATTAACACTGACGTGAACCATAAGGAAGTGAATATAAAAGAAGATGAATAAGTTGACGTTTAGGGATGGCCAATAACTTGGGACTAAAAAGTTGGCAGACAATAAGATACCAAAAAAAGGAAAGTGATTATTTTGTTTTATTTGCTGAACTCAAATATGTGTGTAAAACTACACTATGAGTCAGCAAGACTTACGGTGAGTTACAAGTGTTGTGAGCAATTAAGAATAACTATGAATTGTCAAAAGTTCTTAAATAATTCTGAATTTTAAAAATTTTGGAGGTACCTGCAGTAATTTACTGAGCAACAACAAGAATCAGCTGGGTGACCAGATTTTCAAAATTGGTTGCTTAGGGACAAACCTGGATTTTTGCAATTCTTCTAGCCCTGATTATGAAACTGTTAGTTTTAATGTTTTCCTTTTCTTTGCTATGAGTTAATAATCATTATTTTCCCTTGTGAAATATTTGTATAGTTATTACACTGTTTTTTTGCAAACTGCGCAAGTCAAGACATAATGTGGCCTACTGGGCAACCTGAATTCAATATAAAACATGCCCATACTCAGCACTGTTAGACTCTGATATACACTTATAGAACTCTGGACATTTTTGCACTGTAATAAAGAAATATTTGGGATATTAAAAAAGAAACTTGTAGAAACAACGCTATGTTACTAACACACAGACAGTTAGAATCATATGGTCTCTGCTTTTCTTTCCTCGATGTACAGAGAGAATTCTAAATGACATAACAATCATATTACCAATGTCATAACAATTACCCATGTCATAACATAATGCTAGCTGGATGCAGTAGTTTCATACTACAGTACTACAGTTTCACATTAGAAGTCCACAACTCCATTAATAATGCATCAGAAAGCTGTTGGATGGGTATGGATAAGTGATGAAATCTTAGATTAATGACATGGAATTACCAAGACTATGTATGGGTGATCATACACAGAGTAACATAGAATAAATTGATATACAACTCTCCCTCATTATAACAGAGTAGTCAAGGTCGATAACAGCTGACTGTGCTATATACCGAACCACATTATAATGACAATCACTGTATATACTGATCATAACATATTGAAAACAGCGTTATATTATACAGAATTGTAATATAGTTGGAATAATCAACAACCTGTAAACTAATGGTGTTTTCAAAAAGAAATAAAAATACAACACATGTTTCACATTGTGTTCTTTCAATCCACACTGTTATACATTGGTATGAGTTTGGTCATGGGGTCCACAGTGGTTCTCTTTTATATCTGTAATCTTTATAACAAAGTGCATTATAATGAGAAATTGCTATACTGTGATAATCCTATAGAGTTAAAAAGGAAATGTATTAGTAAATTATGTTTCTCTTTAAAATATAAACTTATCACATTAACAACTAGAAAACCTCCTGAATCCAAACCTCCTATAATGTTAAAATCATCCTTTCACCTGTATGTAGATTAAAGTAAGTAACTATTATAAATTTCCTCCAAATGCCTCACTTAAGGACCACTTGTATGCTGGATGTTTAAAGGTTTAAGCATTAGCAAAACCAACAGCCCACTCCTTGCAACTCCAGCTCTAATGAAAAGATGAAAAATCATCTTTCTATCTATAGGTCAGATAGGTAAGGGAAGTAACTCTTATAAATTACCTCATCTTGCCCCTCTTGAAACTAGCTGGTTATCAGTTTAAGCTTGAGCATAGCAAACAACAGGATGCTCTCATTTTCACATTTTCAGAAAAGAATGGGATCGACTGATAGGAATGTGATTGTTATGTATATCTGGAAAAATTAATTTATGATAAAAACAAACTTTCCCAAATTAACTTGATACCATTAACGTTAAGAAGAATAGGTAAGGGAAGGATGAGAGCATCCAACCATACCATCTGGGGCAATATATCTGTGCCTTTGAAAACAAGGTTAAACTTTATCAGTTGGAAAAAGTATGAACTTAATACTGTGCAAACCAAACCCTGTGGAGTTTTCAATACAGACGATGCTGTATCAGCAAACATTTTCAAGGCAAATCCAGCACCAGTTATAAACCTCATGCCAAGAACAAAGGATGTGCTCTTAAAAAACGGGCCTGGTAACTGTCTGGGCAGCCACCAGAAGCTCAACTATGCTCAACTTATCAATCAACAGGCTGGTCCAGAATTTCTGGTAAAAGCTATGAATAAATTCACCAAACATGTTTAAATAATATATACACAATTATATCAAATCTAAAACTAAATCATCAAAGTACTTGACGGATTGCTTGAAACATCAATGGATTCACGAGGTACACTGAACTATATTTGCAGTCCAAAGCAAACATCTGGCATTTGGATCACCTAGCAGTGGAATGTGCATGTGTTTTGTAAGAGTTACTTCCACTTGTCTTTATGGTACACTGACAGAAACAAGAGTTTTTAAAATCTTTTCAGGAGAGTTGGTTTTAGAATGTAATGGAGTTTTTCCTGTTGTTAATGTGATTGCGTAATGTATTCAATGGAGAAAGAATAATCCACATTAAGTAATTATGTATGCTAGTCAAATGAATTGAAATGGACTGAATTACATATGAAATAAAGGCCTATTATTGCCCATATCATTCCTAAAATTAGGCAAACTATCTTCTGAAAGAATACTCAAGTAAAAAAAAGTCTCACCCTGCCTATACAGCACCTTGCCATGCAGACTGAGTGTCAGCGATGCCCCAGGTATGCCCTGCTCTCGCATAAAGTCCAGGATTATCTCATTAAATCTGGTCACATGGTCAGGGTAAAGCTCATTGGCCTGCAGATTGCCTGCAAATATCGTTTAACCATGACTGTACAAGAAGGGTAATTGGAGATACACACAATTATGATACACATAAAGTTTAACCATGATTTTACAAGTATTCTGGAGACACACACTATTATGATACTTAACCATGACTGTACAAGTAGGGTAATTGGAGAAACTGTTATGATACACATAAAGTTTAACCATGATTGTACAAGTATTTTGGACATACACAGTTATGATGTGTACAAGAAGGGTAATTGGAGAGACACACTGTAATACACATCATGTTTACCCATGACTATACAAGTACTTTGGAGATAAACACTATTATGATATAGATACAGATTAACTGGATTGTACAAGTACAGTAATTGGAGATACATACTTTTATGAAACAGATAAAGTTTAACCATGATTGTACAAGAAGGGTAATTAGAGATACATACTTTTATGAAACAAATAAAGATAAACCATGATTGTACAAGTAGTGTAATTGGAGATACATACTATTTTGATAACATGTGTAGTTTAACCATGGTTGTATAAGTAGTTTAACTGGAGATACACACTGTTATGATACACATACAGTTTGACATGGTTGTACAAGTAGGTAATTGATGATACACTAGCTGTTATGATAACACATACAGTTTAACCATGACTGTACAAGTTTTGGATATACACACTATTATCATAAACATCAAGTTTTACTAACAAATGCTACAAATTTACACTGCTACAAGTTTCAAACAATGTTAAGATTCTGAAATGTGGTCATGTGGATAAACTGTACTTAAACAGTACAAAAGCCACTCTACAAATATACTTGATTCAGGGGGGAGGATACAGTGTATCTAAAGAACCTCAAATAAAAGCTTTACGTACCATAATAGCTTTATGAACCATTGTATACAATTTGTAACAGTTTGTCTCATGCTAGTAAAGTTGTATGTTACCCTTTATCTCTATCTTAACTACCATAGTTAACTAAAGAGGTCCTTGTATCTTCAGATTTATATAAATTTAGATTGGGTTTTGTATCTTCAGATTTATATAAATTTAGATTGGGTCCATCTCTATACTTAGTGAGCTGCTCATCAGATCTGTAACAAACAAAAATAAATAATCCAATTTGCCTGAAAGAAACCATGAGCATGCCAATGACATGCAACATCTTCATTCTGCAGTTCTTGAAAGACACTAGTAAATTATTCATAATCAATCCCCAATGCTGGACTCCATTTGTAGGTCCCTCCAAATTACCAAGATTGTCTGCTTAACTGCTTTGAAAGCTATATACTTTGTGTACAAAGCAAACCATGTGACCTATGAATAAGGGAACAGTACTATTTCTGTTCTCTATATTTCACTGGTTACATATCATTAGTGCTTACTTGTTCTGCATGAATAATAATGAGCTGTCCTTTGTTCATGTTGACTTGGTAATGCATCACTGATTAAATATATCGATAAGTACCTGTGCAATTGTTTGAAAATTAGACAAAGTTAGGAAATTAGTGACTTATAAAAGCCTCATATCAATACAGTGTTTCTAATTCCAATGGAACTGATATAATTACATTATATTTTAAACCATTTAATTTAAAGTGATGGTTTCTGCTGTTCTTTTCATATAGAGTGTTTTAATGTTTTCTGTAACCATAACACATCCGCAGAACTGTCACATGATCTAATTACATAACTTAAAGCTAATGTTTTTACTGATATAGCAAAGACTAATACATCTCAACTTCATTTCTAGTTTCAACATTGATTGAGAAATGTAGAGATTTATGCAGCATTCAAAAAATGAAACTGTTCCAAGGTCCCCAAACTTTTTCCTTCCTTGTCTGTACAATGTACCAGCAGTAGCTCAACCCGAGCAGAAACACTTCCAAATACTCATCCCAGCAGATCGTGATGAAAATGCACAGACTGTACATTAACCTGAAGACAAAACTAAAGGCAAGCAGCTTAAGATTGCCTAAGTAGATGTGAATGTCAGTTATTCAGAATTCCATGTGACCATGCAGAAATTGTCATATTATTGAAAATCACAGTAGTTGTGAGCCCCCCCCTCTCTACAGAAGAATGTGAATGTGAGTTCAGTCTCATCAATAGTATCACAGGTATAAGGACTAACTATTTCATT
The DNA here is from genome assembly GCA_016617855.1 of Megalonaias nervosa. Lineage (NCBI taxonomy): Eukaryota > Metazoa > Mollusca > Bivalvia > Unionida > Unionidae > Megalonaias > Megalonaias nervosa. Next base: position 7,983 of record JAECUM010003690.1, on the reverse strand, counting down.
TTTCAGGAGTGGTGGGTGTGTCAAAAGAAAAGTAAAAGAATATGACCTTTGTGAACAGGTGGATTTTAACTCATGGCAAATGCTCTGGGCCTGTATATGAAACAAAAAAATCCTTGATCATATATATAATGCACTTAAGTTTCTTTTAAACTATACATTACTGATACTCTGAACTACAGTACTATATTGTGATGGTATTACATGAATGTACGAATATGTTGATGGCTGTTGGTTGGTTTTAATGGTGCTTTCAAGATGTTATTCGCTATTTAAAGCCGAGGAAATGAGAGTTAAGTGCCTTTTCCAAAAGCACAAAGAAGCAGCTGATCAGGCTGGCCATGCAGGGCAGGTATCAAACCTGCAACACTTGGATACATGTCTAATGCTCTAACCACTGCATTACTGCAAATCGTTATGGTACTACACTGAACTGTGAATTCATTTACAGTGGCATATGCGTAGACATATAGATGTACATAAGATAGAAAAATCAAAATATCATGCTGTAAAGTTATAGAATTCTCCCTCTAGTTCCCATGTAATATGTACATCAGAAAACTGCCTGGCCATGCTCTCAACTCATACCATTGGGTATTAATTTTCACACTGCTATAAAATATGCTATTTTTATTGGTACTAAACTTTGTGTAATGAGAAGTGAATCTTAATGTTTTTACAGATAAATCATTATTTATTTAGTTTAAATTCACTGTTTTTAGCAACCACAAAGTTCATGTGCACCATTAAGAAATGTGAATTCACTACACAACTACAACTGGCATCAAGATGATGACCTAATTTTTTGTGTATATTTCAAATGAATCTTCTGCAAACAATCAGAGCCAGAAAAAAGTGATTATAGCAAACTAGTCAATGTGAATCAGAACTGGTATATAATTTTTCTAGATCATATGAGTGTCCATTGATGCAAACCAAGGTTTTGATTCATCATTATCATCATGGTAGAACTTGAATTTTCCACTTATACATGTATTATGAGACTTTGACAAACTGAGCATTTACACTAAGCTATTTATAGGAATTTATATCTTTACGAGTTACATAAAGACAGACTGTTTTAAACTTAATGCAACATTTTCTTTCCTTTAAAATTTGGCACCCAGTAATGTTTCATTGCAAAATCTGATGATTAAGCATCCATGCCATACTGAAATAAAGCCCATTTCAAAAAATTCAAACCACGACCTAGCATTGCCTGGTTATGCCATGCCTTATTGTAACATAGCTCATTTCAGAAATTTTCAACACAAACTAGCATTGCTTGGTTATTCCATGCCATACTGAAATAAAGTCCATTTCAGAAATTTCCAACCACAATCTAGCATTGCCTGGTTATTCCATGCTATACCGAAATAAAGCCCAGTTCAGAAAATTCCAACCACAACCTAGCATTGCCTGGTCATTCCATACTATACTGAAATAAAGCCCACTTAAAAAATTACATCTGCAGTCTAGCATTGCCTGGTTACTTCATGCCTTGTGCAAACAAAGCCCATTTAAAAAATTCCAACCACAACCTAGCATTGCCTGGTTATACCATGCCATGTGCAAATAATGCCCATTTAAAAAAATTCCAACCACAACCTAACATTGCCTGGTTATTGCCAAGATCTATATAACAGTATTCTAGCTGCATAAACTGAAGCATTGATAAAAAGCTTTTTAAAATAAACTACTATATGAGACAATCAGCTTAGTTTTTGAGTTCAAAAGCATAGGTACTAGATGCAAGCTGAACATTGAAATGCATCACAATCATGAAAATATTAAGTACAGAGTTAAGTCAATTTGTTTTAAGACCTTTCTAATGCTGACCTGTTTAGTATATTATGCAAAATATTATATACTGTATGGGTCATGTATAAAAAGTGTTTAAAATTAACCTGCTGTTTTCACTCTATACATGTACCAGTACATAATATTTCCAAATTTTTTGACCCATTTTAGTATTAGGCTTGCATCTGATACTTGTGGGTACAAATACTTGCTTGCCAGAAAAATCCTCAAAACAGAATTTATTGTAGACGATCCCCATCCATTTTTTTATCTTCGTCTTTCATCAGATGTTGCAAAGTTAATTTTCAATGCCAGCAGTGGTAGTAGGCTGATGAGATTACCTGACAAAATGCTGTATGAATGATCACGATCTGTAGGGCACATTAATGCGTAACTCATGTCTGGTCTCTCCACAATAGTAAATGAAGGAAACTGAAAATAGAACAAAGGAACATACTGTATTTGTTCATGTACTGTACTTATCCCATTAATGGCCCATGGCTTGTAATAAGCCCAGCCCAACTTTAAAGGAATTCTAGAAAATATTTACTTAGATACATGTATCTTTGACTTGTTATATACTTACCCACAGCTTGCTGAAAATTTAAAAGGCTGGCCCCATGCACTTATCTGTCCTGAAATGAAAAATGCACGTAATGCTCCTGCATACCTGCATTGAGACTGTCCATTTAAGTTATTATTTCAAGTGAATAACATAAATCTTGTTGTGGCACCTTATGTAATGGACAGTGCCAGAATATGGCCTTCCTGGGTCCTAAGCACCAACAATATTATGGTGCCCCCTCCCCCTTACAAAATGTGAAACTCAAAAACAATATTAAAAGCTAAAAAGGTGGGAAAATACCAGTGTAACCATCATTTCAAATCAAAATATTCATACATGCAAATTGAAATGGTTACGTATAATTCACTCAGTTTTATCACCAATATTTAATTTGAAATTCTTCTGGTGCCCCTGTTGGGCTGGTGCCCTAATCATGTACTTAGTGTGCTTAATGGGTAACCTGGCACTGGTAATGGATGATAATGCAGCTTGGGAGTGTTACACAGACATTGGCCAGACCTCTGTAAAGCTAACTGAAAACTACTAGTCTATCTGAAAACAGTATGTTAAACTGGAATCTTCTAGGGCTGTAACAAATAGTGGTTTTAACTATCTGGGCAAATATGAGTAGAGACCCATAACCATTCAACTGAATACGAATACGAATAGTGACTGAATGCTCCAAAATAAAATAATTTTTTCAGCAACTCTAATGACATTTTAATTAATTATAAAGTAACTAACACCGAACACATGAAGGTTCAAAAGTAACTAAAGCATTACTAAAATATCAAAGTGCTACAGTTAAACATCTTAATAATGCTTAATACATTAACCAATGAATAGCAAGATTCAAATTTTCAAATGCAGTCCAACAGTTACTGCTGCATGAAGGATACATTAGCTTTAAAAAAAAATAAACAAGTCTTTCAACAATGTCTACAATAGACACCTGTTTTCTGACATGGTGTTGCTGGCAGCACTGCATAGATGTTCACTTGGGACGCTTGCTGAAGGCACTGATAGATAACATTGGGCACAATAACGGAGTAAAGGAAACCTGTCAGCATTGGTCTGCCAACATGACATTGGATCAATATCCCTCGGGATACAATGCTCTTTCAGAAATTTGTTCAATTGGTTGTCGATATGAATTGAGGTATTTTTTTCTGATTGCAATGAGTCTGCTGTTCACAAAGGTTGACCTAACTGTTGACCTAACTGTACTATTCATATTTGGCAGCATCATACTATTCAGCTGAATATGAATACCTCATTTAATAAACTATTTGGGTCCAAAGCGAATACAAAGTGAATATTTGGTACAGGCCTACAATCTAAACAAAGTAACTGGGTTAAAAGCTCTAAGGGTGTACTGTAAGGCTCAATATTGAGACCTCTTACATTAAAAATCTTTATATATCAAATTTTCTACTTCACCAAAACAACACTGTTGATGATAACACCATCTTTTACACCCAGAAAGTTCAAAATAATCTCAAGTCTGTTTAACAACAGTAAGAGCATTATATCCATCAACTGGTTTTCATTCAATTCCCAGAAACTCCAAGACATTGTTAAAAACAATTCTGAATATTTTTGTTCAATTTCATCACTGAAGATTACAAAATATACAGTGAGGACTGAATGAAACTCTTTGGAGCAGATATTGACTCTCAGCTAAGTTTAACCAACATGACATCTGTCAGAAAACAGCAAGACATCTGTCAGAAAACAGCAAGACAATTAAATGTCTTGCAATGTCTCCACCACTAAAATTAAGTTATTGATCAATAAATGCTTTAAAAGGTAAAATTTGAATCATTGCACACCTTTTTGGCATTTCTATAGCAAATAAAATTCTGACAAAATGGAGAAATTACAGTACAGGACACTACAGTTGGATGTTGATGATTTCAACAGCTCCTTTGATTTGCTCATAAGAAAAGCAATCCTCCTACTTTATTATTAACAGACTTAAGTATACAAGATAAATGACAAGAAATTACCTAATTTCTTACATAATCTGGTCACATGCAAGTACACTGCAAGAGGTGAATGAAAACAGAATTATCCTGTTTGAATATTCATTGAAAGTATTTGGACAGGATTTGAATATTTGTTGATGCTAATGATGGAATCAAATCCATCCTCTTTTCTTTGCTTACTTTGGTATTCATTGACACCCCATACACAACTCCCTGCCAAGCTGCACTAAAAGGACACTAGATTCAGCCACTTAAATCCAATTCAGTGACAGTTTGACAAATTAAAATAAATGCTGCACCTTTGTGCCAAACACAACTGCAAGCCTTACTGTAACAGCAAACTGTTTGACCCTACAGCTTAAATGGTTCCAAAGTCATTTCAGCTGTCCACGTACATCTTATTAATATGAAACTGACATCTGTATTACTTACCTTACACAAATTTTTAAAAAATTGTCAGATTTTAAGCAAATTGGTAATTTCATTACTGTGTAATGACTTCAAAAAGGGAATAATAAAGACAAATTGCGGAAATATATTATTGTTAACATTTCTTCGGTACAATGGTTAGGGGTTGAGGCATGGCAATAGGAAATGAGGTACACTGGTTAGGGACTGAGGCAAGGTAATAGGAAATGAGGTGCAATGGTTAGGGGTTTGAGGCATGGTAACAGTATGCAAGTGAAATGTTCCTGATGAAACAACTGTCCAATAACAGTTCCACAATTTTTCAGAGCTCAGGTTTGTTGACACATGAAGGTTTTATTGACTCCTTTTTCTCTAGCAGATTCTCCAACAAATATATGTTATCTTTTCAAGAGTGCCTTAATAGCAATGAATACAAATGGCAATGTTTCCTAAATGTCAGTGAATAGAAATGATGGTGTTGAATGAATGGCAATGAATACAAAGGGCAGTGTTGCCTGAATGACAATGAATACGAATGGTAATGTTGCCTGAATGGCAATGAATACAAATGGCAGTGCTTTGAGCAAAGCAACTATTCAGAATTTTAACATTACAGTCTATACTTGCTTCTAAGTCAAGTCAAACTGCAAACAACAAGATCACAATCTGCTGTAGCATAGTGCACCTGCAGATCAATGTCAGTGTCGTTTGTTCCACTGATTACCCCTAACAAACTGCACAGACGCATATCTGCCAGCACATTATGCGATGGCAGATCTGGGTCTGTGCAGTTTGCAGTTGGATTCATAAGCGAGTATATATGGTTTTTATTGAGTTGTAGATTGAATTTCAAATGATTTAGCAGGTTTAAAATTGTTTCTTGTAAGCTAATTCAGTGTTGCATGGGTACATTTGCCTGTTTGTTTCTTATACAAATAAGACCAAACTCGCTACTGGACAATTAGCAATGTTTATTATTTATCTTTTCAAACATGATTTATCACAAGGAATAATTATCCGAAATATTAAATACTTGGCAGGGAAGTTATTCATAAAGCCAGCATATATTTTTAATTTGTAATTTCTTATACTTCTTAAAAAAAAAAAAAAAAATCTTACAAGTCTGGTAGGCTTTTCCTACACTTTTATGATTCCGATTTAATTCAAACTGGACGCAGTGAAACAAAAGAAAGAACTTGAGGAATGGGGCAGCTTGGTTGGTTATTGTGGGAGTCTGACACAGACAAGTGGGTTTTTGAGTACTTCATTGCCAAGCGGCTGATTCATGAACCTTAGTAATGTTTATTTGAACGGTACACTGCTTGTGGAAAACGAACACTACTACCATTGTTAATTTTTTTAAAATAAGATGTGAAGTTATGTTGAAATGGGATTTCCAGATACAATGACTTTCCACGAGCTAACAATAAAAAGATTTAATGAACATAAACCGATATTTCTTTTCAGAGAAACAAAACATCTTGTTAACAACAGAATCTGTTTATTCAATAGTCGGATTTCATGTCAACTGTTTCTCTACAGTTTTGCATATTATGTGGGTGGAATCTGCCTGAAATTATGAGGCATGTATTTTCGAGGTTCTTGTTTTGTTTCACTGGCAAGCACTTTTTTTCCATACATATATATGTCAGAGTTTAGGTTTGAACTTATATATTAGATAATACACTCGAATGACATAAATTTAATATAAATAAGGTTGTCATTAAACATTTGGTATCACTTTAATATATAAAAATGTCTCTGACCTCCCAATATCCTTTGTTTACATATCCTGGCAAGGGAAATAACTCCTTCCAGGCATATTGCAATGTACTCGACCGTGACTAAAATTGCCAGCTACATGTGGAACTGAACATTCTTCGTTATATCCGATATCTCGATTTTATTTAAATTGGATAACGCGACAAAACAGCTACAAAGTCGAATAAAACGATATATATATATATAGAGAGAGAGAGAGAGAGAGAGAGAGAGAGAGAGAGGATTTTAGTTATGACGGACTGGTTATGACGGACTGACTATATTTTTGTGTTAATTCCCACTTACTGTCGTTATCTCTGAGATGATCGACTACAGTTTCATTGCCCGGGTCGAGTAAACAATAAAATAAAATACGAAATCAGTTGATGGAATAACATGAATCTGAGCAGAGAAATAGAATAGAACAACATGAACACACCTTAAGTAAACTTAACAATTTAATTAGTTATATAAACAAAATGTAATCGAAAAAGACATTTGAATGATTCACTCTCTCTTAAAAATATTTATGAGATATTCAATTAGCCGTTCTGTTACATGGCTAAAACCAATTTCATCGTATGATCGAGTGACCGACGAACTCAAATTGCTGGCATGACAACATCACCTGGTGCTTCCGTCCTTTTACTAATCACTGCTGGTGATCGGTACACTCTCTCTCTCTCTCTCTCTCTCTCTCTCTCTCTCTCTCTCTCTCTCTCTCTCTCTCTCTTCAGGTAGTCAACCTCTTAATTACAGACTGTGCTCTTTTCCCATATAGGTATGAAGCTGTTTCCTTGCCTTCCCAAGCCCTCGCTCACGTATCATCAGAAAATTCCCTCTGTCTCTTCTCTGGAACGAGAGAATTTTTTTTTTTTACTGATTTTCCTCCGAATCCCTCAGACTTCCCCCTTGGAAGAAAACGTGGACTGACTAATATCGCAAGGGGTATTATCTTAAAACCCTGAATTCCGTTTGGGGACATGCATCCTCTCGTTTAGCTTAGTCAATCAGGATTACTGCTTTAACCGCCAAAAAATTTTTATCACTCCCATCGAAGTCAGAATAATCCCCTCTAGTCCGCCTTTATTAATATCTATTCTGGAAAATGCCATTTTATGACACCTGTTTCAAATGGCCCCCTACTTTCTAAAATGTTTCCCTGGTTTGTCTCAACTGTTGTCATCTACTGCTATTGACCTTGCGTTAACACCGCACTCTTATCTGGCTCTTAACCGTTAACCAAATGAGTTCTAATTAAAATTCAATTCATGCTCCAAGCAGAACAGAGTCCATCACTCACAGTCAACAATTTATGGCGAGTCTAACCTATACGTTAAAAGCTTAATGTTTTGGTGACGCTGGACAAGGCAGAATGCACTATGAAATTATTTCACAGAAATAATTCCTCACAAATTTGCACCATTACACCTTCCATACGCTACTTTTATTGCTCAGTATACA
>JAECUM010003688.1:0-68361 GCA_016617855.1 Megalonaias nervosa | reverse complement strand
AATGTAGATATGTGAGAAAGCTTGCCAGTAGCTTTTCGTGGGTCGGTGGTTCTTTCCGCGGATTTCCCGGTTTCTTCCTCCACCATTAATACTGGCCGCCATGTATAGCCTATCGTGTGCTGAAAAATGGCGTTAAGCCCCACAACAACAACAACAACAACAACTTAAAAGGATGTGATCATTACATTATGGTGTCAAGTTTTACCTTGTTGTATTGCAGCACACTGAGATTGGATAGAGAATTACATAGGTGTGACTTCTATCTCTTATTTTTGTGGTGAAAAAGAAGTTTTAAAAATGCAATTTTAATAACTGTAATAAGATTTCTTTGGAAAAATTTAGACAAAAAAATTTTAAAAAAAATAATGACAACAAAATGTATAGGAGATCTTGGGAAGTCTGCAGCATTGTACAGTCAGCGTAAATTAGCTTCCCTGACTTTCTGTTCAGAGCTTTTGTGTCATACTGAAATAGTTTGCTAACAAACATCAGATTTTCTTTGCATATTTAGCAAGAGGAGTCTGCAGTCTTCAGCTTGTGTAAAGTTTATGAATTTTTAAACTCATTATTTTTATGAGATATTAGTGACAGGGTACTTTTTCCCAAATTTTTTCTATATAATGAAGTTAGTAATGGGTACTTTTTCCCGGAAAACCTTAGCTATGTAAATATATCCATTTTTAAAAGATTAATATTTAGTATTTCACAAGTAATCACCCTTAAGTTAGGTTTAGATTGAACTATTCAAGGTCAAGACATAAACTTGGGTGATATTACCAGTAGAAAATTTGTCTTTGTTGGATTATTTTTCTGTTTAACCCTTGTACCAGTTCCATCATCTGTGTGTGTGTGTGTGTGTGTGTGTGTGTGTGTGTGTGTGTGATAAACTTAATAATTAATTTTCATCAACATCTTATATATAAATCATTATTACTTCTGAAAGACTTTGAGAGAAAAGAGGTACTTTGTATTAATCATTAAATGTAATTGAGCTTTAGATTTTTGTAAAATTTATGGCAGCAACAATATTTATCCATTATTTACAAAATTATATTCACATAAACAGGAACAGAATTGCACATTGTGCATATTGCCACTCAGCAGATACTAAATGATTTAATAAAAATGCAGAATTTATAAAAAAAAATATATCTTTATATAGTCTGATAAATTAGCCCCAAAGCTTGTATAGGAATGGTGGTACAGTGTTGAAGGATCTGATCCCATCTATTCATAAAACATTTCAATTATTGCAGACAGATTTGTCCATGGCAAATCATTGCTCATACCAACCATATTTAGACATTTGCCAGTATTTCTTGAGTCTCTTGAGTTGTGAGTCAGTAAAGGGACCTTTTGGCAATCTTTACAGCATTTTTTTTATATTACATCAGATTTTGACAACTAGTAAATCCACATAGAATCAAGTAACCCTACCTCCTGTCCACTGGGGGTGAAATGATTCATTGATATAACGATGCATTGATACTTTTGCTGGAATGATACACATATCGATAAAAGAGAAAGAGAATTGATACAAAATGATACTTACCATATATGTTTTTTTAGTCTTCAGCAGTCATAAATTATTAGTAGTTCGCCTTCTTATTTTTTAAATGTAGAATTCATCGAAAACAGCATTTGCAGTCCTAGGCATTCATTTTTATTAGTTAAAACATAAAAGGCTATTGAGAATAATTGCTCTTCGTCTGCAAATTCAAACAGTGACATGGCTCGTAATCTGCCTCCACCCTCCAATTCCATGCTAATTATCTTTACCCAGCAGCATGTTCAGCATATTGGATAAGTTCCAAACGTGTTCCACATGCATAATGAATATAATGAAGTTTACTCATCATTTAATACCCAATTTTACATGAAGTTTCTGTATTGAGTTTGATCTTGTCTGCTATGGTCGATTTGAAAGCTACACTACCGGTGTGTCACACAGTGAAATATGTTCCATTCAAATCTTATTGGTGGTTACTGCTTGTTCCCGTCAAGGTTAAATAATAACTACCAATCAGGAATCATTGTAGCTTATTCCCTGCATGACAGACAGGAAGTACTAGCAAGGCAACAAAGAAATTTCACTCTAAAGTCATTGACATATAAAGTACTTAAACAGAGATGCTGTCAGGGTGCTTTTGCGTGAATTGTGCAAAATATTTATGATTTCACACACTTGGAGAACCGTGATGCGGGAGAACTCCTGCAAATTAGTTGAAAATCCTGCATATGCAAATGTGCTCTGCAAAGTATACACCTTTTATTTAACTGTTGTTGTTGCGACATGTTTTTCGGGTTGGCATTAGTTTATACATTTGAGGTCTTCAGGCATGACAAAAATGGTTGTTAAACTAAATTTGATTGGCACATTGTGCCCTGGAATATGTGTTATGTCATAGTTTGAAAGTTCCATGAAGGAAGTTTTACAAATACAAGTGTAAAATACAGGCCACCTAGAAAACCCAAAATTTATGATTCCCGGCGTGGTTCATTATGTTTTCGTTTGCCAAATACTGGCTGGTGATAGTGATGATGACAATAATTTTTAAAGTTATGAAGTATATTGGATTATTGGAGCTAGGAAATAGTTAATGGAGATACCAGTGAGTGATTTTGAGCCCGAAACTGATGATAAATATGAGTTAGATGAAGATGTTAGACGGACAAGAATAGAGGGTATAATGGTCAGTCTCCCTTTCAGCAGTATTTTGAAATTAAATGTAGAAAGGGCAGAATACTGAGCCTGATTAAATACAGATAATTTAAAAGTAGAATGCAATTTTCATTTTTTTATCAATCAGTTTTGCCCTGCGAATCATATGCTACAAAACCATATATCCATATTAGGGTTAAGATAAGCTGAATAAACAAGTTGAAAACAATGAAATTACGAAGCAAAGATATTATTTGAATACCTCTGTCTGCACAAGCAGACTATGGCATTGATGGACTAAAAAGCCTAATACAGCATTATGGAACAGATAAGAAATCTGGCATGATAGTCAGTAAACTACTGATTCAAGAAATAAGTTTGTGTTAGTAAAAAATCCTGTTTTGGAGCAGATGTATCCAAAAGGTAATATCTGTGAGCTCTGGAAAATTATAAATAACAGCCACAAAGATCAGCTTTCCTACATTTTCAGGCTGACAAAGCCAGCTATGCTTATGCCGTTTCAGAAGGAAGAACAGAAAAATATTCATACACAGATAAGGAACAGATTATGCTCAGAAATAATCAGCAGATTAATACCTATATATTAACTAGAGGTGACATCTTTTAAAGATTTTGATTTCAGTAGAGCTTTAAAAGAAGTGGAGTATTGAAGTGTTAGGTAAATATTGAACCATGACTGTTTCCTTCTCTGCCTCCTTCTTTTCTACTCTCCCCTTCTTTTGGTGACAAAGGGTGAAGCCACCCTTAAGATAAAATCCTGGCAGCAGCTCTCCTTAAATTGTACATGAGGAACAAATTTGGAATTTAATTTTTTATGCAGAGATATTTAACCGTGAATGAAGGTGCTGATGGAACAAATAAAATTACCACAGAATCAGCAAGGGGGCAGATTTCAAACAGCTGAAGTTTACCATCATGTGTAAAATTAACAAAAATTATAGAATAGGACTGGTTGTTAATAGTTTTCCTTCTTCACTAACAAATACAAGTACCTGTGGCCACAGCAGTCTTTTGCATCTGCTGGAAGTACAATGTTACATATATGTAATTTAATTACTTGTGTGTTAGTTTTAAATTCTCTTTTATTTTATTTCATTACATGTTATTGTAATGATAACTTTATTCACTGGATTTTACATTTTTCCAGAAAATTCAGTTCAGTTCTGTTAAACCTGATAAACACGCAGTAGTAGAAACTCTGTATCTTTTGCTGACCCAGATTCAGAGCCAGTTTCAGCTTTGTAGTAAACAACGCTTTTTTAAAATTCTTTTTATTATTGAATCTTAAAGTAAGATTCGTTCAGTAGAATCAAATTCATCCATGGCAGACGTGATAACCAGCGTGTGGTGTTACTATGCCGCTTGAATTATGTGATTACGTGACCCATCACAGGGATCTAAATTGCGTTTCAGTTAGGGTTAAAACTGACGTTTCATAGTGATTTTAGTCAGTCATAATTCATACCTTCTCTTTTTTGGAATTAATAATTTATTTTCCCTGGAAGCTTTATCCTGTGCTCATCAGAATTCTTGGACTAAGACATGATTTATTGGAAATTGTTTGGAATTTTAAAGCTGGAAAATTATTCTTGGTGATTTAACAAGGAACTGTTGACATGACAACACGAAGCAGGTTATAGAAGATGTCATCGCCTTCCATCTTGGAACTTCATTGGGATTCGAACTTTGATTCACTTGGAACTTTTAGTGATAGGACTTATAATTATTAATTCTAGGATTAATTTTGGATTAGTTTCATAAACCGTGAAGTCCTTTTTCATATTTTCATATTTTTACCTCGTTTTCTAGGGAAATAAATTTTGTTAAATTTTACAAAGCTTGTTGGCTTCACTCTTTTCTTCGTTACTTTTGTACGAGCCTAGACACGTTACAACAATGATAGATTTTGTTGGTATTATTCCTCATTCCCATGCTCAGATTTGTTTTAGATGAGATTTTCTTTGCATGAGGAACTGCTGTATTTGTTCTGTTTTGAAGATAACATTGTAATGTCTTCCAGGTCCAGGTTAGACATGAAATTGGTAATAAGATGTTTTCAAAGCATTCATGCAGTGCAAAACAAAGGACCTGGTGGCTAAAGTGAGTTAAATGGAGCCACCATTAAGTGGCGTGCAATGATGAATAAAACTCACTGACAACCAACAGGTAGTCTGTTTGAAGGTGTTTTTGTTTTCTTGTCATCGATGAAAATTGCACATAAATATATGATAACTTTATCTCTATCTGTAATCTGCATACTGGAATTACAGCCGTTATGTCAACATACATAAAGGGGCACCACCTACCTTTCAGAGATGAAAAGACCATCAAGTGTATCGATATGTATGGTATTGCAGGCTGTGTCGTGAATTGTATCGATACATGGCACAGGTGTATCGTTTCACCCCTGCTGTCCACATTTTGATTATATGTAAAGCATCATTAAGTACATGTCTAAAGCCTAGCAACAGAATTAGCAGTATGACGGACCTTTTTTAACTTTGTGTCATTAATGCACAAAACTGTAAACAAATCTATTGAAAGGTGCATACCCACCATTATTGCAAATTAGATTCATACTACTGTTAGTTAGCTTATGAGACCTTTGTGTATGTCTGAATGAACAGTGGATTCAGGCAGATCTATGCAATGCAGCCAAGTGTCAGTTCAGTATGCTGCCATATACCACAGTTTAATATAAAGTATCTAACCCGTTCTATGGATTGCCTGTAATTTCACTGATTCTGAATGGCTGTTTTGGTCATGCAGTTCATTTATATGTGGATTGATCATCATGACAGGTTATCATGTGACTAATTATCATGGTTCAGAAATATGCCAGATTAGAAAATGGAGGATTAATTCAGTGTTCTATATGAATAAGATTACAGTATAAAATTTTGTAATTTGGTGTATTGTTGAATCAAGATGTAATAGTCACATGACAAGATATTCATCATGAAACAATCACATAGTGCAGACAATCAAAATATTATGCATGACCAGAAGTTGCGTCTGATTGATCACTCATGATTGATAGAATAGATGATTATCTGCTGGTGTAACCGGTTATTCAAAGTGGTGACTGGCAGTAGGGTTGTGTTTTTGTATATGAATTTATGAGTTGTTAATCATTGAAGTTGATATGGAAATATGCTGCACAGATTGGCAAAAGGCCCTTTCAACTGACTAAAACTCAAGACCAACAAGAAATGCCAGAAAATGTCTAAAAACAGTTGCTGTGTAAACTGATGTTTTGCAGACAAATCTATTTTCAAAATTTGCAATGTTTTATGAATATATGAGATCAGATCCTTAACACTCACCATGTCAATACAGGTTTGTGTGGTGATTTAACTGACTTCTGCTTGTGATGCTAAAGTATTAACTATACTGTTGGAAATATTAATGTGGTTGGGAGTATATTGGGTGGTATCCATTGTTTATCCATCTGACTGTCTATCCATACTGTTTAGGTCAGTTACTCAGGCGCTGTTGTAGGTACTTCATGTTCTTCAAATATTTATTGCAAAGTTTCTCATAAACATCAATTGTTCTGCAGATTTGGGGATTGATATACAAGATGACATGGGGCGTCATGAAGTGGGCTTCAGAGACAACACACAGAAGTTTCCAGCCAATGAGGACAAGGGCTGTAGAATAGAGTCACATTTCCTTGTTAACAAAGTAAGTCACTTGGAGGATTTTTGTTGTTGAAACCCAGATTTCTGATGGAACAAAAAGGAGTATGTTTACTAATGACTATGTACAATTTAATTCATAAATATTATCTTCATTTTCCTTGATACACTTTCCTGTACTCATCAGCAGATCACTTTTTTCACAAGGTTCATATTTATTCTTACAAGCATAATGTGCTTTTAGGGGATAAATGGTACAGTGATGGAGCTTAGGAAGAAAAACTAGGTACATATGCACATAATATTAATGAATTCATAATGATCAAGTTGTATATGAAATTGGAAATTTGGATGCTGTATATTGTATACAATTAATTCAGGAAATTGAGCGTCTTACCTTAAATGCTTTGTTAATATAATAAACAAAGATTTCTCCATTCGTTTAAACATTGATGGTAGCAGTATTCATTAATCTTTTTTCTTAAATTATGATGCATTAAAAATTTGGTTATTCATCCCCCATTTCCTGTTTATTGCAAAATGCACAAAGCTGTTAATTCAGCATCTGCCTGTAAAGTAAAGAATACAATGAAACCATTAATTTTTGTCCATGTTGTTCTATAATTCAGGTTCTTCAATCTATAGTGTGACCCCATTATAGCACACTCCATTATAACATGAATTTGTATATAACAATATCGTGGCGTAGCTCCCAATATTTCACATGTATTTTTTTTTTTACACATTTTTTTTTTCTTAAAAGTGCAAAAAATAACATGTGAAAAGGTTATTACCATTTTTGGGAAAAGATTGCATATAATTCTAATATAAGATGATTGTGATGTAGCTTCTGAAATTTCATATACATGTATATTTCTAATACATGATAAAAGCTTTTTCTTAAAAGTACAAAAAATAAAATGTTAAAAATTTATTCAGGAATCATGCTAGGCTTCGTCAGTGTTGCAAATTGTAATTGTTTTTTCCTTATTGGTGTCGAAATATACCATCTGTTGATTTTTATTTTGCGACATTATTGGCTGTTTAAACTTGTATGTACAATCTTGGGTTTGGAGTGGAGAGATTCAGAGGTACCATGAAAGGAAGCCGCAAACTTGATTTCAAATGCACTGGAACAATCTATCTATTGTTACATAAACCAATTCTTTGTTCATATTGACAAACAATCTTAATTGTATTGTTATATCATAATCCGCTTATTCTGACATTTGGCCCGAGTACTGTATGCTGTGAGATCATGTTTGTTTGCTTCACATTTATGGTAGCTGAGATCAACAGATGAGACACCATCTCATATTAAATCTTACAGAAAAAAATAGAGTTAGACTATTGGCCGCTCGCTAGTAATTAATATATTTATTTCGACTTACCTTGGTATGTGGTAAGTCAAATTCCTCTTCTTTCCACTCAAAGAATTAATTCCTTCAGAACATTCATATTTTCTGTAGTAATTCCTGTCAGAACAGAACATCCATGTATCTGGGACCTTTTTCAAACTTCTGAAGCATGCATGGAAGGCTGCATCACTCCCGTACCAGAAATGTTAAAAAGAAACCCCCAAAACAAAACAAAAAAAGCATAGATCTACTTGCTCATCCTTCCAGTGTTGTTGGGACTAGCTGCAGTTGACTGACCTTTGAAGGCAGGAATGGTAACTTCTACAATCGACCAAATGATATTTTTTTTTAAAATGTACCCAGAAAAATAGTTTTGCTGAAATTTCAAAGAAAACAGATTACATTTGAAGCACCAATCATTCTATGTAAATACTAGGCAAATAAAAATCAGTTTCAATCAATGTTCTACAGTTATTTGATGTTGCCGCAGCAATAAGAAATGGACATTTATTTGGTCCTCCAAAGCTGTCCTTTAGTGGTCAATTCAGTAACACATGCACTCATCATCAAAGAAAGCTGACTACAGTCTTCAATAAAAACAAAGAACCTTTCATCAAAGGAAGTCAGCACCAGACTTAAATAAAAGGAATCTGACGGATTGTTGCGTTTTCCAAAGTGACTGAAACACATTTATTGTACAGTGAAAGTTTCCTTTTTGCAGGAAAAAGTTTATGGTCACTATCAGTGGCAGCATAAAATGCAAATTAAATTTCCAATCATTTGAAACCATAGATATTGGGCTGCAAAATTAATTGAAGAAGGGGTATCTTGGCAAAGAGGTTAAACTTTTTAATTTGTTCACATTTTTATTTCCCTATGAATTGCCTCATCCCCTGGGTAGCCTGGGCACGATGATAGCTGTCTCCAGCTGACCAAAATCTAGTCCAGTTTAAGTACATGTAGCATGTAAAGAACTGTAGCCACATGCTGCTGGTGACAATATTGTAGTGAATCGTTTAGTGACATATAGATCAAACAAGGACTACAGATTTTTTTAATATATGTGTTATTTGTGTTTTCTAATGGGATGTGACTGAAACATGAATTTTACAACATGTGAACTATACTCAGATTCATGGATTTTTTTATATAATATACATGTACAGTACTTAATGGATTATGGATTGTATTACACAAATGTTAGTTCTCCATATACATGTGTATTTAAGACCACTTTATCTTCAGTTAATCAAAAGCACATATTTTTGTGCCACTTTTATTTCCTCTCCCCCCCCATTTGCCATTTTTTGGGTACATGCATCATTTTCTTCAGCTAAGTGACTTCGTTGGTTATAACATGGTTCCATTTATAACACTGTCAGGTTCTATAGACCCCAACCACTGTGTTATAGTGGGGTCACACTGTATGCAGATTATTTTCATATGCAAATATGGCTTTAATAGCTTCATAAACCTCAAATTTACTTGAATTTCAAAATCCATCAAAATTTCAAAATCCATCAAAATCCATCAAACATGCTTGAGTCTTGGCTCTAAGGTCAGTAAAGTAATTTTACCATACCTATCCAAAATAGTTTGGACTAAATGTACCATATATACTCGCTTATTAGTTGGGTTTAAACCTAAATCGTTGCATTGTTCAAAATTATCTAGCTGTGATCCAAATCCGTGCACTTTTTGATCAGGGCTTTAAAAAAAACCCCCACACTTTTTCAAACACAATTATCTGTATTTCATGTACTTAAAATCAAATGCCATTTTATTTTACATGTAATATTCCAATAGCTTCTCAGGGCCCATGGTAGCTGAATGGTCTTAGGCCTTTGTAGAGTACTGACATCTGTCCTCAGTTCTTGTGGGTACAAGTCTTCGGTTCAGCATGTGAGAAAGCTTGCCAGTAGCTTCCTGTTGGTCACTGTTTTTTCATGTAGTTTTCCTGTGTATTTCCTAACAGACATACTGGCTAAAGTACAACAACATTAACGACCAGTAATTATCTAGTAATTGTCTTGTAAAAATTGTAATCACTCCGCAGTTTCCAATTAACAAGATCAGATCATCAGCAAATAACCAACAACAAAAGTTTATTTAATATGATCCTAATGTCTCTACTAGCCCGTAAGCATAGTTTATATAGTGTGATACAAATAACTCAACTAGCATGTAAGGAAAGTTTGTATAATGTGTAAGTAAATACCAATATCTCCATTAGCTTGTTAGCGAAGTTCAAGCTCTTCAACAAATTTTGTAAGAAAAAATGTAAGAGTAAAATGAATGGTCCTTAATTTGGCTTACATTGGAAAGTCCTAAAACAGAATTAAAATGTAATACACAAGATTTTATAACTATACATTAATTGTAAAACTTGTCTTCACTAAGATTGATTTTTATTTTTACAGACTGTTATGGACAAGAGAACAAAGAGGACATTATAGACTAATCAACTCTTTAGAAAATTTCATTAGGTCTGTTACATTTGGAGAGTTTTTAAGGCCTCTGAAACAGTTTATTTGTTTTACTAGCTTTTATACGCTTAACATAAAGCTGAGAACATTATGTTGTGGTGATATATCTGTCTGTTACCAATTTCATTTCAATACAATAACTCAAGTTATTCACCATCTACAGTTACCAAAACCTTGTAGATAGCTTGCACTTGGGTAAGAGGGAATCTTATTGATATTGGGCTCTAAGGCCAGGGTTGATGTGACTGAAAGAAATAAATAGTTTCTGCTAAAAATTTCAGTCATCTGCATAGAGAACAGTTATACATGGAGTGTGTGTGTAATGTGCCACTCACAGTACACTTGTTTTTCTCTTTTGTTCACCTGGATTTTTCTTTTCAGTTAAAACTATTTTTGCACAGCTTGGAAGAAAATGCTTGATCTGGGCCTATACAATTTTTCAAGGTTGTTTAAAGACAATGTTGATGTAGTTAACCTGATTAGAGTTTCAAGCCAATGAAACATTTTATGTAATTTTTGTATTAGCTTTTTTACAATATTTAAAATACTATTTTCTGTAAAACTTCTGTTTCTACTGTAATGCAGAAAATATTCATCCGAAGCAAATGTATATGAGTCAGTTCGATTTTGGTACCACTTTTAGAAATATCTGCAATTTTTTTCAGTATTTTGCATGTTGTGAACTTTTAGTGAAAACCTTTTCTGGCACTTTGATACAGAAAATGCTCAGCTTATAACAGTTAAATTTAGTAGGCTTGCTTATATACAGATATGTAGGTGACCTGATAAAATCTCTGTGCCATTAAAGTTGGCAGGTTTTATTTGTCAGGAGTAATCTGCAAAACAAACAGTACATTAGTAGACCCTGATCTGCTGGCACATAATACAGTGGCAGATCAGGGTCTATGTTCGTTGCAGTTGGACGCAACTTATAAGAGAGTATATATGTTATACCCTACTACTTGGAACTGTGATATCTGAATTTGGTCTTATCCATCGATCTTATCTTCTTTCATCATTGTTAGCAAGATTGTGAAAAATATTCAAGTTCAGCAAATGACATTTAGGCAGCATATTTTTATGCATACGTGTATTTAGATGATTGATTAGACTGTTAGAACTTTAAAGCAATTTTGTAACTTTTTATACATTTAAAAAACTTTTTTTGTATTTAGAGCTTTACAGAAAATCATGTTAGCAACATGAAGCAAAAACTAATTGAGGTGTTCATTTGAAATTTGATAGACATCTTTTTATTCCTATGTAGATGACATGATTAAATTTGTGGACATTCCATATATTTTACTTTCTTTTAACTTAAACATTATTGACACACCAATTAAGCAAAAACCAATTAAGGTAGAGAATTTAAAATCAGAATGCATGTTTGTATCAACATGGAAGATGAATGATATTTGATAGGCATGTTTATATTTAAATGTAGATGCTGTCATGATTTTCAGTCCATTATTACAGTAATTTTTCATTTTTTACATATTTTGTTACTTTTTGGATTTGCACCTTTTTATGCAAAATCATGGTAATACAATTAAGCTGTATCAGTATATGGGTGACCTGATTATATGTTCATGCCATTATAGCAATTTTTTAATTTTTCATTGCCATGATTACTGTGCACAGGTTGAAGGGGAAATATTATTGCTTCCATATTTTGCCTTCACAAAATCTTAATTTTACAACACCACCAAATGCATATGTACAGCATTTTTCTACTTTTCCCTCTTTCTCCAGGTGCCTGGTAATTTCCATTTGTCAACTCACTCAGCCCAGAATCAGCCACAGAGTATGGATATGACACACATCATCCATCAGGTTCGATTTGGAATGGAAATGACCAAAGGAATTGTAAGTTTTTGTACTGTCTTTTCAATTGTATGTATGTATGTATGTATGTATGTATGTATGTATGTATGTATGTATCTATGTATGTATGTCTGGTAAGTGCAAACATCAGCACTTATGTATGAATACAATTTAATAGCACATCACAATAAATATTATTAGTTTGTCTAGTTATTCTTTAAATTTAGAGTTCATCTGAAACAGCATTTGCAGTCACAGGCACTCATTTTTATTAGTAAAAACAAAAAAGACTTGAGAATACTCGCTTGCTGTCTACAGATCAACAGAAAGTGACATGATTCATAATCTGCCTCCCCCCATTCCATGCTAATTATCTTAACCCACTAGCATGTTTAGCATAAAGGATACATTATTCACTTTTATGCAAAGTTTCTATGTTGAATTGTATCTTGTCTACTTTGATTGATTTGAAAGCTTAACTCCAGTGTGTCACATGGTGAAATATGTTAAAATGAATTCTCACTGGTTGTTATTGCTTGTTCCAGTCCAGGTTAAACAATAACCACAAATCAGAAATTAATGTTGCTTATTCCCTGCATGACAAAAAGGAAGTATTGACAAAGCAGCCAGGAAACTTCATGCAAAAAGTCATTAATTGATATGTAAAGTACTTAAACAGAGATGCCGTCAGGGTGCTCGATTTTGTGAATTGTGCTGTTGTTGTTGTTGTTGTAGGGTTTAATGCCATTTTTCAGCACAAGATAGGCTATACATGGTGGCCAGTATTAATGGTGGAGGAAGAACTCTTGAAAACTCCAGAAAGAACCAGTGACCCACGAGGAGCTACTGGCAAGCTTTCTCACATACCCACATTGGCCGAATCCGAGACTCGAAAAGACGGCAGTTATCGATAACGGTGTGGTTCATCTTCAGATTACGATTTCATTCAACAAATACTGGCTGATGATAGGGATGATGACAATAATTTTTAAAGTTATGAAGTCTGTCAGATTTTCAGAGCTGGGAAGGTGTTAAAGGATATACCAATGAGTGATTTTGTGCCTGAAAATGATGTTAAATATGAGTCAGATGTACATGTTGGATGGACAGAAAAAAAAAAAAAAATATGTATATATAATAATATATATATGTGTATGAGAGAGTCTATTAATAAGTTATTGATTGGACAGGTATGAGAGAGAGAGGGTTGGGAGGGAGGGAGAGAGACAGTGTGTGTGTCTATCAATAAGTTGTTGAATGGAAATCCAGAAGAGTGTTCATTAACTTTTGCAGGATGTGAAAGGGTCCTTCAATCCTTTGGAAAATGTGGACAAATCTAATGGAAATGGTAAATAACTCGTACTTAAAATCTTTCTTAAAAAATTTATTTCGATTTTTTAAATTATTTTGCAGGACAATGTAATTTTGCAAAATTTATGTATGGCAATATTTAATTTTGTAAAGTTTATGCAGGGCAGTATTATTTTCCTAACATGATGAATGGAACATACATATCAGTTTATATTTATATATAGGACTGACTAATCTGAAAAGTTTCAGCCATAGAAGAGACTTCAGTTTTGGGGGGGTTAAAGAAAATCTGTTAAAAAATTGTCTTAGTATATCTGTGTGTTACTAAACTGGGCAATTGTTGTCTGTCATCAGCATTTTTCTGAGCAGCAGATTCCATATCTGTGTTGTAACTTGAAATGAGAAAAAATGTTCACAAGCAATACCTTATCTGTACTAAGTGTTATGTTCCTAGGATAATACTTTGTTAATAATTATAATAATAATAACAATAACATTATCAACTTTATCACTATTCATTATGTTACACTGAAACAAAGCAGAAATAAAATGTCTTTATATACATTAGCTGTATGAAACATTCCTCCCATTCCAATTTATGATCCTTCTAAGGAGTGCCATGGAGTCATAAATGTACATTATTATACATAGAAATTGTATTATATATTGTACGTTTAAGGTAGAAGTTCCTCATGATCTGACTTCAAGAACTCTTGAAATGGTTTGGTGTTTTATTACATGGTATACTCTGGTGTTTGGTGCATGGGAGGTAATGCATGCAATTGGATTACTGAGTTTGAGTAGAGTTATTTCCCTTAAACTGTCCTTTTGTTTCGAAATGTGCATTCTGAGACCTGTGCAAAGGTTTTCTGAGTCTGTTGCAATCAAATAGATAGCCAGTTATATTCTTTCTTAACTTTCTTACAGCTATAGGAACCCATGATTATATCTTGCGTATTGTGCCAACAGTATTTGAAGACAGATATGGAAACATAAGGTTTCCTTACCAGTATACCTACTCTTACAGGGTAAGTCCTTTTAAATCTATTCAGCCTCATTGTAAACGCAACATAGTGATCACTTTGGCATCCATGGTACATCTGTCTTTATAAATGTTCACAAACGCCATACCTTAAAATCAGTTTAAGCTTTTTCCTTTTTTATGTATGTTATTTCTGGGTAAATTAAAAGGTAGACAAAACAAAAAGGAATTATGTATTTAAGATAACCAGGGATATGTAAGATGTTTAGAATACGCCTGCATGTGGTTATATGTATGCTATTGTGTGTGTGTGTGTGTGTGAGGGAGAAAGCATTATACACATAATATACATATTATAGCCAGTCTTTTTTGTATTTAATAATTGTTGTTCATAATAGAATTGAACAGCTTGGCATGTCTGTGTATCTCAGGGAATAAAGGACGCTTACTACCACAGTGGAGCACTGTGACCTACCTTTTCTGCTTCAAAGGCTTTGGTAGACAGAAAATTTAACTTCACGTATGATTAAAAAAAACAATCTCACTGGACAGAAAATTTAATTTCATACATGATTTAAAAAGTCAATCTCAGAATGTTTTCAGAAATTAAGACTTGGCCATATATTGTATGTGGTTCCTTTCTTACGATATTTGAAGCTACCCACAAGTTGATATCGTAATATGATGCAATTGGCTTATTATGCCCCTCACATGAAGTTTGAGGGGTATGCTGGAGTTGGCTTCTTCCATATGTTTGTCACTTTTTTGCTTATTTAATATCACCTGAACCCTTTGAGATCTCTTCATGGTTTTTTTTTATCATGACTAGACATTATGTCCAGTAAATAGTCTGTTGCATCTCAGGTGTTATGCCAATTTTGATTCCAAATTATATCCATCTCTCCAGTTGTCCTATCAGTTTCTCTAGGTAATACCGACTGAACCATTTAAGATATCTTCGTAAAACTTGGTATGAATTTTACAATGTATGATTTAACTTAGTCAGATGCTTGGTACTTTTAGAGTTATTTCTCCATGTGTTTACTCTTGACATCACCATATTTGTTTACCTGCTGAAATATTGAGATGCCATCATGAACTTGGCATGTTTTTGTATTGTAAATAGACATTGTGGCCTTTACAAAAATATAACCTATATATTTGGCATTTGAAAAGTTATCCCCGTTGTTTTTATAGTGTCCACCACACTTTTATCCAGCTAATATCTCTTGAAAATATCTTCATGAAACTTGGTATACTTTTGTATCATGATAAGAAATTGTGCCCTGTATAAAATTCAGCTTTGTCAGATTAATTCTTTCAGATTTTTCTCCCATGTTTGAAAATTGTATTTTCACTTCACATCTCCATAACCATATAAGGTGTCTTCATGAAACTTGGTATGCACTTGTACCATGACTAGACAGAATTTGATAAATTAGCCCCTGATCTGGTATTGGTATGTTCTGCTTTGAGGCCTGATCTCCCCTATGTATATGACAATCATTGCAGATGGATTTGTCTGTAAGACATCATTGCATACATTGACTGTTTGTACATACTTATCTGTATTTGTCATGGCTCTTGAGTTAGACAGTAGAAAGGGCCTTTCCACATCTTGTCCAGTACATTTTCATATTGAAACCTATGGGGGACAACTTCCTTGTTAATAAGTGGAATAGCACAACTCTTGTACCCACCGCATTATGGAATGATTGGACTATCAAGTTGAGAGACAGATGCTACTTTTACTACTTACTTTAGTGCTTGCCGTTTAAAAATCTGATGGTAAAGTGATACAAATGATCTGAATACCAGTCATTCTTATGTAAATGGGTTAAATTACAGGTCTTAAATTACGTAATTCTGGGTCAGTTTTGGGGATTTTAAATCAATAAATTGCAGGAGCTTTTGGAGGGCATTTTCTTCCTGGCCCCTTGCCAGGGTATTGACCTGGACCTACAAGGGAGCCTATGTGACCACCTTGACCCTGACATACATTTATCCTTGTTTCTTCATAAACACTGTTCAGAGCCCTGTTGTTATTTTGCATGGATTTAATAGTTATGAAACATCAGATTTGATGCAGAGCTATGCTGTACAGATTACTGAAAGGTCCCTTCAACTGACTGTAACTCATGTGAACAAATCTGTCAGCAAACATTGCAATGAATAGAAAAGATGAGACACCAAAATGCCAATACAGGTTTGGAATACAATTTATTTTTCTCTGTCCTTTACACTCTTGACAGTTAATATCTTCTGAATTTGAGATATCTTTAGGAAACTTGATATGTGCTTTTCTTATGACAAGTATATGTCACAGACAAGAATATTTTATATCAGATTATTATTTTTAGAGTGGGGTGGAGGGTTATTCTGCTTCAATAATTCACAGATCGGGTTTTCTGTGTAACTGAAAGTTGAAAGTTATGATATTGATTTGTTAAGTTTACTCCTTCTTCAGGTAGTAGGTTGGATGTTTACACTGGAAAGTCATTTTGATACAAGTTTTTCATCAGAAGAGTTCTTACGGTGTCTAGTTGATTCTGAATGAAATAATGCAAAACTACCCTCAATATAGCCTCCATGGTGGCCATCTTAAAAATATTGTTACGTGTACTCCATCCAAATGGATGGCTATATCAACACAGGTTTATCACCAACAGACTTATTATGTGTTATAATTGGTCCTAAATGTAAAATAGTGTCAGTCATACATCTGATATTACTGCCATGATGACTGTCTTGAAAACTTTGCTGTCACTACTTCCCCTAGATGGATGGTCATATTGAATTTAGTTTTCAGCAAAAGACTTCAATAATGGTCTTAAATGAAAATGGTGCCAATCTGAAATCCCATATTTCCACTACAGCTACTAATTTGAAAGTCTTGTTATCACTGAAGAATATCAGATGTTTTCCCGAGCTGTTAAAGGGTCTTATGGTTTTATCATGAATTCCTTTATATTCTTTTTTGCCAGTTTAACATCAGTCCCAAGTGAAAATTCTGCAGAATTCTTTTATGATTGATATTGACCAAATCGTGCATTTTTTCAGGTGAATTCTTTATCTGTTATCTTTCTTTTCTTGTAGAGACTGTGACATTTATTATGCCTGTTGGGTTGCCATCAGTGTTCAGGTTTTGTGTCATGTTTTTAATCAAATTTTGTACAAGTTAAAAAGTGATAAAAGCAAAATATATGATTGCAAGGATACAGTTAGACATCAGGTTTTGTGGAACACTTATGAATGAAATCTATTTAATACTGGCTTCTTATGCCAGAAAAAACATCAAAACATTGAAAAGCTTATTGCACTTTATTGTGTGTTATTTTCAGTTGACATTGTGATTGGTAGTGTCAGCTGCTTAAAAGAATTTCACATAATTCTTTCATCTGGTTAGACAGTGTGCCTTCAACTCACCCTCAAAATGTTATGGCGTTAGTAATGTAATTAGGTGGCAGGAGGTAGCAATGACTAAAAGTTGATATAACCCCACAAAGATGAACATTCTTGATTAGTCATGTGCTACTGTGGTCTGCATCATAATGTGAAATTATTATCTTGACTTTTAGAGTGGTCTAAGGCGCTCGCCTTTGCAGATCACTAACATCTCAATTCTGTTCATATTGGTTCAGATCTCAGGCTGAGAAAGTGTGCCAGTAGCTTCCCATATGTCAGTGGTTCTTTCCAGTGTTCTCCCTGTTTCCTTCTCCACCAAATATACTGGCTGCCATGTATAACCTATCAGGTAATTAAAAATGGTATTAAACCAATAACAACAACTACAATAATTGTCTTATAACTATAAATAATAAACATAAAAAGAAAGCATATAAATTAAAGCAAAATGTTTACTGAAGTAGTAGATGACAGAAAATCAGCTTAGACCAAGGATGCTGTTGAACAGCTGTGCTGGCTGAGTTGAAAGCATACTGTCTTTGCAGAAAAAAAAAATATTGCTATATTGTTTAAGCCTGTATAAAATAAATCATTTTAGATATTTTTTAGGCCATTTGCTTTAATAGATTTTTAGATGCAGCATTAGGTGATGCCATTTGAAAACAACTATACATTTTTCTGTGTGTGGTAGCATCACAGTGTGTCTACTGTTAATTTGATCACTGTTTTATTTACTTGCAGGAGATGGTACAGTACAGTCATGGAGGGCGTATAATGCCAGTAATTTGGTTCCGTTATGAGTTGAGTCCAATTACAGTCCGTTACAAGGAGAAGAGAAAACCTTTCTACCACTTCCTAACTACAGTAAGTGAAGTCTGTTGGAATTTCAGGATCTGAATTTTGTCTTGTTACGTGTATCTATAATTTCTGTAATTTTTATTTATGACTGTAAATTGTAGTGATTATCTATAGCTGGATTTTGGTGTATGTGCATAGGGTCTGTTTTACCATATATACTCTTGTATAAGCCAAATAATTTCAGAAAAGTAAAAGCTGGGTAGTGGGGTCGGCTTATCTGCTTTTCAAGGTCTAAACTTGGAAAAGTTAACATTGATATCTGAGAAAGCTTGACAGTAGCTTCCAGTGTGTCAGTGGTTCTTCCAGGGGTTTTCCTCTGCCAAATATACTGGCTGCCATGTGTAGCTATCATGCATTGAAAAATGGCATTAAACCCATAAAAACCAAACCAAAACTTGAACTCCTGGAAATTCTTTGAGGAGAGTCCCTTCAAGGGACTCTTGTTAAATTGATTATCTAATAGTCTTCGAGACATCATCTTTTTCTACATCATATATGTACATGTAGTGGCAGAAAAGACCATTTTTGAACAGTGATTGATTATAAAATTTTAAGACAGTTTAGGAAAGTCCTCTACACAACAAAAGCAAACTTGATTGCAGACCTCAAGCACCTGCTAAATCTAGAAGCAGTAGATGGATGAAATGTTTTAGTGATGGTAAGGAGAATGTTAAAGATGATTACAAGATAAGGTTGACCAAGGACATGTCTTTCAAAAACAGTAGTTGAGTACACTCTTCAGTATGCAAAGAATAATTTTGAACCACTTGGTACCAGAGAGCATCACAGTAAATGGTCAATCAGCATGGTGCCATAGTAAACAGATATGTTTCTTGTGAAGCTATTTGCAAAGTGACCATACATACTGAAAAGTTGTTTCATTTTGCTCCAGGATAATGCTGCTGCACACAGATGCAAGTTGGTAATGCAAACCTTAAAAAAACATTGGTGTTCAAACTTTTAGATCATCCACCATATAGCCTGGATGTAGTTGTTGCGACATTTCCAGCTTTGTCCAAATTGAAAGATTTGTTAAGGAGAAACAATTATGAAAGCAGAGGCAAACTAAGGGATGCATTGATTGGGTATCTCTGAAAACTATCACGTGATGAGCTGCTGTGTATGTTCAGGACATGGTTCACAAGATGGAAGAAGTGCATTAAATTCAAAGGAAGTGACACTGAGAAGAACCACTAAAAATTATTATACATGGTAACTTTTTCTTTCAAGTATTTCTTCTTGAATGTTTTGATCAACCCTCTTTATGTAATCATTTTGATTATGGTTTGTTCACACCTGAAAAAGTAAGACACATAGACCTACATTGCTCTACTAACTCCCTTAGGTATTTGAATGTTGCAGCAGAAGTGCATGCAAGAAATAGAATTCCTTGGAAGTCCACTTTAATTTTTTCTTTACCTTTCTTTGCAGGTGTGTGCAATCATTGGTGGAACATTCACGGTGGCTGGTATCATAGACTCATTTTTATTCACTGCTCATGAAATTATCAAGAAAGCTGAACTTGGCAAATTGAGTTAATGTAAAGGTGCATCTGTTTAAACTGAATGCCCTTGAGTCATCATCTGTTTGATACATGGGGCAATTAGATTACATAGATAGGCCAAGTTTTATGAATGTTTGATGCTTCTGAGGAGTGCATATATTGACTGAAATGAATACAGATTGAATTTATTATTGTGTGGACTGAGGGTACATAGTTTTCTTTTAAATTGCAGAACAGGTTTTTGTTTATTTTAGTTCGTTTTTCATGATGTCCAAGAAAGACATTAGAAAGACATTTCCATAATGGCTGTGAATTGTAGTCCAGTTTATGTCATGCAACTTACTTGGCTCAAACCAAAGTAGTTACATTTTGCAGAGAACACCTCGCCTTGTTATAACTAGTGAGAATTATATATTCTTGAATACTTTGGGCTGCAAAAGTTTAAATTCTACTGCAGAGTATAAAACTTTTGACATTCCACAACTTATTTATTAAGTAAATGTTAAAATCATACAACTTTCAGTCTGTTTGATTTTGGTATAGTAAAATAAATGAGAAGTGTTCTTTCACTTTATTGCATGAAAAAAGACTAAGTGGATTCCTGATGAATATATTTGGTACCAGATTCATATCTTGTTATAGCTTGACAAAAATGACCTATTTGACCCTCAGTAAATATATACAGCTCTCCCCCATTACAATGGAAAAACACATTGGACCCATGATCAAAATCATACCAGTATGAAACAAAACAAAGTTTATTGTTATGTCTTTATTTCCATTTCAAAACACCAGTATTTAAATTTTTTATTATTCCTGCTATACAGCTGGTTGGTATATAACACTGTTCTCAATATATTGCAATTCAGCACATACTGCAGTTCCCATTATAGCATTGTTTGGTGCAAAAACATGGCTGGTTGATGTGGATCCTGACTACCATATCATAGTGAGGGAGAGCTGTAGGAAGACACTCCAAAAGTGGATATTAGTATCAATGCACTGAACTTGCATAGTTGGATGAATTACCTTGTGTGCATCTATCATGCAAATGTAGTAGGCTTTAATCAATTTTGTAATGAAAGGTCAGTCAGACAGCCAATTTTTGTCAACCTCTATCTTGATTCATATTCAAACAAGACTTTTGAGAAAGATGCTTACTTATGAATCATTTCTGGATATGAATCGAGTTCTTTTCTACATGAAGAATCATACATATAAAAACAGAGCATATTTAATAATTAGTGAAGTTAAGTCTTACCTGTTGAGGTTTTGCTTGTGTTCAAAGATTTTTCTTGTGAACTTCATAGAGCTGAAACTGATCAGCTCCAATTAAACAAGCAGCTGAGGTTTAGATAGGGTACTTGTACTAGTTTATGATGGCAACATGGATGAAGTTCATATCCAATTTTTACAGAAAAATACATTGTACAGGATAAGTTTTCATTTCATTTTTATTTTACTGTTTTTACTATGTGTGTCACCATGATATAAACTGCAGTTTTCTTTTTTTGGAGAATGTTTTTTTTCATATTGGAATGTAATTTTCAAATACTGACATAGCATTCCGTATTTTCTTAGGTCATCGATTAAACTAAAGTGAACACTGTAAAATGAGAATTATTCATGGGGACTTGGTGTATACCTTTACACTTGTTATTAAAAAATTATTTTTATGTGATGGATTTGATCACATGGATATTTTTAAACTCTAAAAATATCAAATCTTTTAGATTCTGATTTAAATGTATTTGCCTAGTGGTGACATTTGTAAAGAGCATGACAAAGAAACTAAACACTACTGTTAAACATTCATGGGAAATGTTTTTCTTTTCTTAAACAAATTCATTTGCCCTGAGTGGAGTAAGTGATTGCCTGTACAGATCACTGATATATCACCTCTGTCCACATTGGTTCGAGTAGCATGGATATGTGAAAAAGCCTGCCAGTGACTTGCATTTGGTCGGTGGTTGTTCTGGGGGGGGGGGGGTCATCCACCAAATATTTTGGCTGCCTTGTATAGCCTATAATGTGCTGAAAAAATGGTGTTAAACCCATGAAACCAAATAATCAATAACTAAACAATAATAAGTCTTTATATTTTAAACATTTTGTTTTGAAATTCAAGTATCTTAAGTCATGATCATCCTTGTTTTGTTTTTGTTATTTTCAGCAAGACTCACTTGTCACTTATGGTGACAATTTCACTACAAAAATTTTAAAAAAAGCAGATAGTTTTTACATTAAATCTGAGGAAATCATTTGTATGCCCTTTGATTTTGTACATCAGCAGAAGCGCTTGTTAGTACAATAATGCAGAGTTCATCTGACACAAACAAGTTAATTTTAGTAGGCATTTTATGCATGTACGCATATTTATTGAACCTAATTAGATTTTCATGCAATTTAATAATTTTTCCATTTTGTTGTAAAATAATTTTTGAAACTTTTTCCTATTTGCACTTTAGATGAAAACTTGATTAGCAGGATTATGCACACAGGATCCATTCTAACACTCATAATTCACATTTCAAAAAACATGTAAAATTTCATGGAAATTGCGTAAGCCTTCCATCATATTTGAAAGCACAATCTTCATTTCATCATCAAACACCTCAGATTTAGAAAATGACATATTTACCTGTTGTTTTTTTAAGTGGAGGAGAGAATTTCTGAAAATTATCAAGTTTTAGAATAGACCCTTATGCATTATGTAGACAGATTAAATTTTGCTAAACATCTTTACATGCCTATATAGAATTATATTTTCATACCTTTAAAAAGTGTGTAAAAACTGGAAAAGATGTATGACAATTATTTGATACATTTGATGGAAACTGCTGATCAGAGTTAATGATGGATGAATGTATCATGTTGTGATTATCTCTTTTGATGAATTAACAGATTAATTTCATGTGTTGAACTTGAGAAAATAAAGAAACATAATGCAGACATTGACAGATTGTTCTTGTGACTTGCTTTTTAAAAAATATATAGCTTGTGATTTCTTTTTACCACTTTTGTTATAAAAATATGAAATTTAAACTGTTCTGAATTTCCGTCCAGAGAAGTCAACCTATGAACATGATTATCAGGAATCAATTTTGGGGAATCTAGGTAACAAATCAGGAATGGACAATTCATTTTTTTTTAAGTGGCAAATTTGTATACAATCAGGCTTTATGAGCCTATACACACCTGCACACAATCTCAGTAACAATTAAATTTCATTGAAAATAAATATGATGTATCCATTCAGCCAATTCCAGTCCCTTGAATTCCTTTAACAGTTTTACATGACAATAACCATAAATATTAGTTTTCCTCACATATTATAAGCATCTTCTTCATCACTGCTGCCGTCCTATTTAGTCGTAATTGACTGGTTTCTTTTGGTTTACACTGAGAAATTATGTTCAGTGTACCAGTTGAAGATAGTGGTACTTGATTACTTTTCTCCGTGTCCACACTTTCAACATTAAAAATTGTATCTATTTATTTTCTGAAATTGTGTCAACATAATTCACCATGAAGAATTTTCACACAAAATTTTAAATGTGATAAAACAGTTTGGATTGACTGATGGATTGGCCCTCTTAGTTCTAGAGTGGGCCCCCTTCTATAAGATGCCTGCTGGGCTTGTAGTAAAAAACCTACATTAAACCTCTATGAGAGCTAAGTTTTTGATATGAATTGGCTGACAAAACCGCAAGCAATTAAAATTTAAACTTCCAGAAAGACACTGGTAACCGGATCAATATCAGGGGCTTTCCCATCATAGGTCCCTCATCCCATGAAAATATTGTTTTGATTCTGGTATACAAAGTCTCAACTTCTGTGTACAGAGCAAAGTGCATTAGATTCTTTCTCATGTGTCCTTCATGAATAATAATGAGCTGCTAGTGTGCTTCATATGTTGCTTACACTGACTGCAAGTTAATCTAATAGATTCGTGTAGTACCTTTGCAGCAGCAACCAGTATTTTAATCCACTGATTCCATTCACATATGGCATGGGTTGGCCCCAACTTTAATTCTTATGGGTCCACTGTATTTGACTTGTACAATAATTTAATGCTATTGCATCAAATGACATTATTAGTCCTGCTGGAAATTTAAAACAGGTGCATGAACCATGGCTCATCCACTTCTTTTTGTCCAGTCTATATCAGTAGGATGTGAGACGTGGCAGTCACTTTTCTGATGGTGGCAGTAGCATCAACAAACAGTTTGTTAATGTCCTTAATTTACCTTCATTTCCTAAACACTTTGATAGATTCTCAACATACTGGGCATGAATCATTAAGAATTAAAGACTATTCATTCTGTGGCATACTCCCTAGCCCGTTTTACTTTGGGGTCACTGAGAAAATATGTGTAGGTTTTGATGAAAGTTTTTTTAATTTGCTCACATCATCTAAACCCCTTGATGGATTTTCCTTATATTTGGAATAATTCATCATGACATATGACACTATGACAATTCATTTGGTATGTGCACACTTACCAAAGTCCAGTCAGAAATTTCATGAAGGTTTTGGTTCAGATTTTCTCCTTGCTTATATTTTGTAAACCCCTTGATGGATTTTCTTCATACCTGGCATAAATCATTATGAAACTAAGATAGTTCATTCTACAGTATGTTTTTGCCCCTTTGATTTGGGGTTCATAGTCACTGTCATAGAAAGTTTGCTTTAAGGTTTTGGTTATAAAGTTTTCTATTTGCTTTTATTTCCTAAATTCTTTGATTGATTCTATTCATACATTGAATAATTATAAAGCTAAGTCAATTCATTCTGTGACATGCTTGCTCTCCCCTTTTGATCTTGGGTCACGGTGACATGTTCTACATCAATGCTTCAGTTGCCGGCTTGTTTATTATCTGTCGTACAAATGATGTTGATTTGCCATCAGATGTGACTGCCATGACTAAAAATAGAAGAACCTTTTCATGACTCATCTCAAACACTGCTGGGCAAAATTTGGTCAAACTTGACAATAAGCATAACTAAGATCTTTCTAATTTTCACAAATCAGACTGATCCATCTTCAACAGCACATTACTAATAGGAGCAAAATCTATCTGTTGCCCATCAATATTATTTTCAACTTGTCAAAACCCACCAGACCAGTTTTCAACCAAAATTGACACAATGCATTCTGGTGTAAAGGCCTTTAACTTTGTACACATGATGCCAGTTAGCCTTCAGATATGGCCACCATTACCAAAAATACCAAGACCTTTAAATAACTCATCTCTGCATTTGGTCATATTTGATGGATGGCATCCTGACAGGAAAACCTTCAAGATTTACACAAATAATGCTGACTGCAGTTAAATATGGTCACAGTTCAGTTACTAATAAGAGAAAACTTTTAAATCATGTCTCCAAAACCAATGAAAAGATTTTGACCGAACATTTTTATATTGCTATTATTATTCCCCATACATAGTTAGCAGTGGGGCAGGGATTCATGACACGGACTATCTCAACAGTTCATTATAAGTGCACATTGCTCTACAGGGAATAGTGTTTTATTATTATAATTCTAAATTCATTACAGAATGTATTACTGGCTACGAGAGAGAGAGAGAGAGAGAGAGAATATTTATGCATATGTACCCATGTGTAGATTAGGTGACAAATATTACTTTAACAATTTACTTCATTAACACCTTTGAAATTCTCTACTTTATAGATGTGTGTGTGTGTTGTTGTTGTTGTTGTTATAGGGTTTAACGCCATTTTTCAGCACAAGATAGGCTATACATGGCGGCCAGTATTAATGGTGGAGGAAGAACCCTGGAAAACCCCGGGAAGAACCACCGACCCACGAGAAGCTACTGGCAGGCTTTCTCACGTACCCACGTTAGCCGAGCCTGGACTCGAACTCACGCAGACAGAGGTGAGATGGCAGTGATCCTTAACGATCAGCGCTTTAGACCACTCGGCCACTCGGGGCCCCTGTGTGTGTATACACACACACACACACACACACACATATGTAACTACTAGTTTCCTTTCTAATATACCCAACAAAATAAACGAGGTCATACGTCCATCACTGCGTAAGTGCTTAATTTCACATATGGACATATCTGAGCTGAATTAAAATTGTAGTTGTGATGTGAAAAAATGGTACGAATCATTCAAAGTTATGTTTGTATAGTTGCCATCCGTCATCAAACTTTTCAATGTACAACTGATATATACATATTTTTCAGACATGTAATGGAACTTCATTTCTTTTTTTTTTAAATGAGCCATGTTTGGTGTTTCATTGTTAAAATCTACATTTATAGATATGATTTCAGTTGCGACAAAAGGAGATTGACCACTGTCTCTTTTGTTTTAGTCTATTATACCGAGAATAAATTCTTTTTGAAGGTGATTGCACGTACTCCTTATCCACCCAATAAAATTAGTAAGTAATGACTCAGTTTTTTACTGCGTGGATTCGAGTCTAGGATTCGGCGAATGTGGATATGTGAGAAAGCTTGCCAGTAGCTTCTCATGGGTCGGTGGTTCTTTCCGGGGATTTCCCGGTTTCTTCCTCCACTATTAATACTGGCCGCCATGTATAGCCTATCGTGTGCTGAA
Source organism: Megalonaias nervosa (assembly GCA_016617855.1). Classification (NCBI taxonomy): domain Eukaryota; kingdom Metazoa; phylum Mollusca; class Bivalvia; order Unionida; family Unionidae; genus Megalonaias; species Megalonaias nervosa. Next base: position 41,708 of record JAECUM010003688.1, on the reverse strand, counting down.
AAATGGCGTTAAGCCCCACAACAACAACAACTCAGTTTTTTAACACTTCCAAAATAAAGATCAAACTTGATAGAGGGCATCTTGGCATGAAGATCTTTCGAACTTTACAGATGATGCCTATCTGCCATCAAATACGGCCACCGTTATTAAAAATGGAAAAACCATCAAAAGAGAGCATCCTACTGAGTCAGACCCAGATTTCTTGGCCAACTGTTCTTTCATTTGGCTATTAGGCAGATATAAGCAAGGTGAGTCCCCTAGTACAGGATAAGAATGAGCACTTCTGAAGCAAGTGGAATTAAGTCCAAGAAAGTTATTTCTTAAAGCTACTTACCCCAGGTCAAATTTTCCTTTAACAAAAAATTATTTTGCAAATACTGGAATCTGGAAATCCCATACCAATAGTTCTAGTTCTGTGTACATGGCTACATCTACAGGGTTAGTCATGTACACATAATTAACTCTACAGGCCATCATTGGAAACCCATTTGTAATTGACTCCTAGCCATTTCATCACTGGAGTGGTAATGGAATTGATCACTCTTTGGTTTGTGATGATGTCTAATGGAAAGGGTTGGAGAAACACATTTAAAAATCTATTGGCAATTATTCTTGGAAAAATCATAGAGTAAATTGCCCAAACTAAAGTACACAGTTGAAAGGCTTAATTTAAACTTCACCATTATACAGGACACAAAGATGCTATTATTTTTCAATTATATACCACAGAAATGACCTACTGAACTTCAGATAATCAAAATTCAGCATGAAATGGCACCAGTTTTTGTCAAGCCCTTGTTAATGGAAAAGCAGTCATTTTTCTTGCTGTGCCCAGTTCAGTTTTTTCTCATTCTGAAGTTTCATGGTGTGTATGCCTGATCAGTTGAACTGTCCTAAAGATTCCAGTGTTTAATGGTTAACTTACATCTACTTTAATGTGGTTGTAATGGTTTATTCAACATACTCTTGATGGCTTGGATGTTGATCTGACACAAGTGGGGGATACAGAAGACTGCAGATGAAATCTCATTTCGTCTAAATGGAGATCACTTAAAAATGCCTTCTACATGCAAAGATGTGAGGTGAAACAGGGTCCTGTAAAACCAGAGAGCAAGCATGTTATGACTGCTATTTACAAATCCTGTCTTGGTTTTCTACCTGAGAAACAGTTTCTTTTCAGCTTTTCTATGTTGCTGACATGTTTTGTGAGACTAAAAAGTAGGACACATTTTTCAAAAGTTAGTTATTAACAACATTTTAAACTCTTTCTAGATGACTTACTTAATACTGTACTACCGATAGTTTACATTATACCTACAAAAAGACATTACACTGTTTAAAATTTGCAGAGAACTGCAAGAAAAAAACAAAGAAGTGAAAAGTCTCCTATGCTTGACAAGTTTAATGATTAATGGTGGCAGAGTGGTCAAAGGCATTCACCAACATCTCACCTGTCTGTCTGGGTTTGAGTTTCAGGCTCATTTAAATGAGTATGTGAGAATGCTCGCAGTTAATGCATGGTTGGTGGTTCTAACTTGGGTTTTCCAGGCTTCTTCCTCCACCATATATACTGGTTACCATGTATCGTGTACTGAAAAATGGCTTTAAGCCCACCACCACAACAACGATTAATATCTTTTCTTTATTATGAATACATAAATCAACACAAAAAATACTTATAGGAAACGTTGAACCTCAAAATGACATTTGTGTTCTATCATATGTCAGAAATTGTCCACTATCTTCAATTGTCAAACTATCAATCACTGACATCAAACAGTTAACTGAGTATTCGGTTGAGAAGAGTTTAGTACTGTTTGTATAATATGGACGTGATAGATCAGTGTCCACTGTCCCTGGGTGTAAGGCTACACAGATTACACGATTTCGCCCACGGCCCAGTTCAATGCTGAGATTCCTTGTTGACATGTTCAGTGCAGCTTTTGACATACGATAGCTGTACCATCCTCCTAGTTCTATTAAAGAAAAGATATATGGAGTTATCAATTAAAGTTAGTGTGAAAAATATCAAGTATAAACATCTAGCTATTTAATTTTCAGTTAGTCATGAAGAATTGGTTTGACTTTGTGGGGTTTAATACCATTTTTCGGCACATGCTACATATCTCAAAAAATGCAATACAAGTCAAAATGGTGTAATGGTTCACTGGATTACCTGAATTTAACATGCATGAATTTATGAAAGTCCAGCTCAAGCAATCTGGTAGCCCTGTCAAGTGTCATCTGTATGTGACTGTTGTCAGTGTAAGGTAACATACAGCTCTTGAGCTACGAAATGTTGGACTATATGCCCTGGTAAATATGGCTACTGAGATGACTTTATTATTCAAAGGGAGACTAGTCAAAAGACAACTCCTGTCACTCAGAAACAGACTAGATTAAGTGACAGTCTATAAAGAATAAGTCACTGCAGGCTATGGTCCAATGCAGTCCTGGGTTCAAACCCCAATTGTGGCATTAATTACAGGATTAATTCTCCACTGATCATCAAGTAAGGAACGTGCAATTTCCCTATGAGTACTAGAAGCAAGATAATAACACTTTCAATGATAGAACTGCTTTATGTGCTTGGATAGTAATCACAACATAAAGAGAAACTGAGCTATGCCAATGATTCATTACAGTACATCATGCTCATAACAACATTGCAGGAGTAGTGTATCACAGTCACAAACTAGTGGGGCAACTAGATTGTTGTGGTTAAGGTTTATTGCTGTGATTACTATGATGAAAAATCAATGTTTGCATAGGTAAGCTAGTTGCTATTTATGCCGGGTGCAAGTATTCACTAAAGATATGATACCTACCTGGCAAAATCAATTGTGTGTAATAATCATACTTCCTGCTGTCAGCTGGCATTCAGTTCTGGCTATTGCCAGACGCTAAGCTCACTGTAAAGGGCATGTTTATTTTCTATCACTGATTAGGTATTTGCAAAACAACAACTACCTAAAAAGTGGACTCTAGGAACAATTCTATACTTGAGTAATCATGTTCTCTTTAGCCGATATTCTTACACAAAAATACATGCAGAGACTGTAGTTTTCAATCCCTCTACATCATACTTAACACCTTTATCTTACAAATGAATGAATTTCAATGGCATTTACTCTTTCATAATTATATGCATAAATGTGATAAACACTTGCACTGTGCTAATTATGCCCTTTTTTCAAAAGTATGACATAACTTAATTTACAAAAAATAATTTGGTAACATGCATGATACATTCATATGCAGTTTATGTAGGGAAATATAACAATTTCCACAAAATGAAATGAAGTCAAATAATGTAAAAATGAAAAAAAATTTTTAGTAAATAAAAAATAAACTGTTTGTTGTGTTGACCAAAGAAATTTATTTGGCACAAGCTTAATATTCATATAAGGAAAGAAAGCTTGTAAACATCTGAAACTAATAGTAATTCTGAGCTTTTAAATAACACTGACTGCAATATACAGAGAAAGATTTATCAACATGCAAAATGTTACAGTTGCAAGACAAATTTTAATTCATAGACAGCCTTAATGTTCTTTTTAGCTCTTTCAAAATTGTACTTCATATCAATGTTGGTGTTCATTGGTGCTCTAATAGCATACTGGGAAGCTGACAAGTTATAAATATTAAAATCCAGATGTCGTTTAAATCATACACTTTTGGTATCATTTATTGAGAAAGGCAACTGGGTGCACTGTAGGACAGGGAAGGTAGTGTCATGCCAACTGGTTGCACTGAGGGCATGATGATTGGTGCATCTTCACGTCATTTCATACAATGGACCATTAGTGTGTAACCCATCCATGCTTAGTTGTACGTGGATATGATACTTCTGGAGCAGCCCTTAGGGAGATTTATTGTTTATTCCACTTCTAGAAGATTTTTCCAAAATATTTACAATAAACCTGGAAATGAATGATCAAATTCTGGAGATTTGCAGTGTTTTTATTTTTGGTCACATTTTAGTTGCCAAATCAGTGAAATATCCTGGGTGATCAGGGAAGTATGTCATGTATACTTCAAAGGCAATTATGCATATACCATATATACTCGATTATAAGTCGAGTCAAACTGCAAACAACAAAGATACTGATCTTGAGCAGCATAATACACCTGCAGATCAAGGTGTAAGTTCTACTATTACTCCAAACAAACTGCACAGACCCAGATATGCTGGCACGTTATGCGACAGTAGATCTGGGTCTGTGCAGTTTGCAGCTGGACTCATCTTGTAAGCAAGTATATATGGTATACCATTATGTTTGCCTTGAAAATACTATATTGGCAGCAATTGCCAAAATCACTGCTGGTTATCAGTTTTATCATGTCTTCAAGTACAAAACCAGATGTTGCCACAACCATTCATTTAGAAGTATCCATAACAAGTCGGCCATGTTCGATGTCAGATCAACACTACTTTCGTTCATTTCCAAGTAAAGATCATGTCTTTTATTAGTGAAAACCCCAAATAATATGGCCATCCCTTCAGGATGAGTTGTGGCCACTCCCGTGGTTATGGTGGATGGTAATTCAGTGAAAACCCGATGTCAATCTGACCTTCCATTCAATATGAACAGCAATAACTAGGTTTTCTCATAGTTGCCATATTGGATGTAAGATTAATACCATTTTCTGTAGGCCCAACTATACATCATAAAAAGTAATTCAGTGAAAACCCAATGTCAATCTGACCTTCCATTCAATATGAATAGCAATAACTAGGTTTTCTCATAGTGGCCATATTGGATGTAAGATTAGTACCATTTTCTGTAGGACCAACAGGACATCATAAGAAGTAATTCGGTGAAAACCCAGTCAATCTGACTTTCCATTCAATATGAATAGCAATAACTAGGTTTTCTCTTATTGGCCATATTGGATGTAAGATTAGTACCATTTTCTGTAGAACCAACTATACATCATAAGAAGTAATTCAGTGAAAACCCAATATCAATCTGACCTTCCATTCAATATGAATAGCAATAACTAAGTTTTTTCATAGTGGCCATATTGGATGTAAGATTAGTACCATTTTCTGTAGGCCCAACTATACATCATAAGAAGTAATTCAGTGAAAACCCAATGTCAATCTGACCTTCCATTCAATGTGAATAGCAATAACTAGGTTTTCTCATAGTGGCCATATTGGATGTAAGATTAGTGCCATTTTCTGTAGGACCAACTGCACATCATATTAAGTCTTTTAGTAAAAACTACATACTAATATGACCATCGAGTCAGGATTAGTAGTGGTAAGATTTTTAAGATCATCACCTTGGCAGTCATAATATATATATGATGGGCTCCATTTTGATTTAGGACCAACTAGATATCCTTAGTCTTTTAGTGTAAATCCAATGACAATACTGTACAACCAGTTTAGAAGAATAGATACACTATATCAAGATTTTCTAAATAGATGCCATGGTAGCCATATTGGATGCCTGAGTTTCATTTACGACCAACATTATAAGAAGTCTTTTAATGAAAAAACTCTTATTTACATGCCATTCACCCTGAAGGGGTAGTGATAACCAGGTTTTCAAAATGGCCACCACATTTGATATCAGATCAGCACCTTTTTCATTTACAACCAGCTAAAGATTTTTAAGATGACCACTATGGAAACCATATTGGATTTCAGATTGGCACCAATTTCATTTTGGACCAACAAATATCTTAAGAAGTTTTAAGTAAAAATCCCATATCAATACGACTATCTGTTCAGGAGTATTAGCAATGAGAAAATTTATAGTGATGTCTAGCACTGGGGCATCATGCCAAAGACATGTAGCATAATGTCCCGTTCTGTCACATTATCCTGACACCAGGGTGACCAGCCCTAACACTAACCTCTTAATGCTGAGTGCCAAGTGAGGCAGCTGTAAGTACCATTTTTATAGGTTTTTGGTATGACTTGGCTGGGGTTCGAACCTGTGACCTCCCTCATCCGAGGCAGATGCTCTAACCACTTAGACCATCAGAGCAGTCTCTCCAATCAAATACCATGATTTAAAGTCCATTTTAAAATAGTGCAGAAACATCAACATTTATTCAGCAATGCAAAGACCATCATATGTTAAAAGAGAGCTGGATCATTTCGTCCTTGTTTTCTTGGAAGAATTAAAAAGAAAAAATACTTAACATACTATTTTCAGTAATGGAACTGACTTTAGCAGACATGTTGACTAGAATAGCAGCATGTCTATTCTTGACCTCTGCAGCCTGCTGGCCAAAACACCCACTTCCTCTGATTAACACTGGACTGAAGTATTTGGCCATCATCAATGGCCCAAAGGTGTTGGTCTCAAAGGTAGTCTTCATTCCCTGAAATACAATACAGAAAGGTTATGAGTTCAAGTCTGGACATAGCCACTGTTGACATGTCCCATCAACAAGGGATTTAACTCTGATTATCCCTGCCCACTCAGCTGTAAATGCAGCATGTGTTGTGTCATGTGGCCATTTTGGGTGGGACAGCAGATTGTCTCAACATATTTTCCCTGAGAACTTAAAACTCTAGTGAGTGCTCAATGCTACAGTTGTAAGCTTTATCAGATATACTTCTGTATATACATTTATTATTAAATGTCAAGTCATGTAATATGTTTTAAGCTAATTAGTAATATGTTTTAAGCTAATTAGTAAAACACTAAAACCAGTCACCTCCTGTATCAGAGGCGGTTGCTCTACCACTTAGGCCACCAGAGTGGTTCATCTCGTTAATGAGGGAAATTTTGTACTCTTGGTTTCATGCCATGGAAACTGGGATAAGCATCAAGGTGTCAGTAAAAACTGGGGGCAGGGGATTCCACTCCACCCAACTCATGCTTACTGGACAACTTTAATGGAAGCAATACTTTATTCTAATGATATTTTAATTCCCAAAATCCCTTTCTAGTTTCTACTTTTTAATACAACCCCATAACTTCAAAAATTATACCGACACCCATGTCACTTATGAGCTACTTGTAGTCTGCCATGCATACATGCATAGACTTCAATCTGAAGATGCCAGTACCTAGAATATGATGACACCCACTGGCATCCCAAGAAAAACAACAAGAGTTCTTTGAATGGACTGAAGCTCTACCAGGCAAAAAGAATTTCCAGGAATTCAAGGCCATTTCTTCCTTATAATTGCTAAGTACTGAAATCATCTCTGATATTCTTCAGCAATAACAAGATTTCTAATTAGCTGCTGTGGTGTACATACTGCATGTGAGGTTGGCACCATTTTCATTTAGAACGAAGTAGAAATCATTAGAAGCCCTCTGACGAAAACCTGATGTCATAATGAACATTCATTCTGGGAGAGTACAGTGAACAGCATTTGTAAGATAGACATGGCAGCCATATTGGATGTACAACTGACACCATTTTCATTCACAATCAACTAGGTATCATATGGATTCTATTGGCTAAAACCCCATGCTGATATTGCCATCCATCTAGGAGTAGAAATAACAATATTTTCAAGATAATCACGATTGTGGCTGTCTTAAGAGTTAGTCATTTTCATCAAGGACCAACTCACCAACGTAAGAATTCTTCTGATGAAAACCCCCATGTCAAAATGACTTTCCGTTTAAGCAAAAGCAAGGTCTGCACCATTTTAATTTAAGATCATCAAAAACATTATAAGGAGTCCTTTAGGGAAAATCCCCTACTTATGTAAGCATTCATTCAGGAGAAGTAGATTTTCAAGCTGGCCATTGTGACAGCCATATTAGACATGAGATTAGCATCATTTTCATTTAGAACCAAGTAGACCTCATAAAAAGTCTTTCAGTGAAAACACTGTTGATAAAACCATCCATTCAGGACAGGTAGCAAGAACAAGATTTCAAAATGGCCACTGTGTTGTGCCATATTAGTTATCAGACTGGCACCATTTTCATTTAAGAAAAATTTAATATCATAAGCCTTTTGGTGAAAACCCCACCTCAATACGACTTTTTTGTTCAGGTGGTGTTGTGATAATGAGATTTTCAAAATTGCTGCCATGATGACTATTGGATTTCAGATTGGCACTATTTTTATTTATGATCGGCTAGAGATGATAAGAAGGTTTTTTTTTTTTCTTTTAATGAAAACACAATGTTGATAGGACCATGCAATTGGGAAGAGAAAGATATGGCCGTCCATGTAGGAGGAGTAGCAATATAGATTTTCAACAGACATCAGAGCAGCACGATTTTTATAAAGAACCAACTAGATATCATAAAAATTATTTCAGTGAAAACCACATGTTGATATGACTATCCGTTCAAGAGTAGTAGCAATAAGCGGATTTTCAACAGTGGTCTTGCTAGGATTTTAAAACTAGGAGTCCCTCCAGGGAAAGCTGCAATCCTCATATGCATATTGGGCATACCTGAAGTGGCTAAATGTCCAGATGAGAAGAACCGGTGGTTGTCATAGAGTTTAATTTTCCAAATTCTTTACACCACTGATATATAGCTCTTGCTTGTCCATTTGAGTCAAAGGGAATTTTGTCAGCTCAAGATTATAATGACCACGTGTACATCTCTGGGTCCTTCAGCCTCTGAATTCAGTCACTGTAAATATCAGTTTATTTTCCCACCACTCGGCACCTAGTCGAAGTCTTTGAACTTGCCGCCCAGCTATTATTGCGACATGTTCTTTTGATGTACTCTTATAATGACAACGTGTACATCTGGGGGCCTGTCAGCTACTGAATTCTGTTGCTGTAAATATCAGCACAGTTAAATTATTAATTTATTAACATATTTTCCCACTCAGCCGGTAATTAAAACGACCGGCAAGCCTTTGAATTTGCCACCCAGCCATTGTCTGCATATGGCATCAGGTCACAATTAATAGTTCCGGTTCAGTTCCCACGAATGTAGTCCCAGTCTATTTTTAGAGTATTTTTTCCTGCCTCCGTTTGGTGGTGATACAGGAGTTAGATTTAGGCATTCCTGGTATGGATTTAAAGGCAACTGTTTATTCTTTAGCCTATGAGCTTATGGGCGTGGTTGTCTATGTGCGTTTCGGCGACAGTGTACAGTGAGTGATAAGGTCTTGGTGATGATCTGGAAGTGAAATCTGTGTTCGATTTGCACGTTGGTTTGTTGACAGTCACGCCTTTCAAAAAAATGCTGGTGAACCTTGGACAAGAACTTCACCGTGAAGTCATCTTTGAAGGTATTTTAGATTAACATATGATTTGTATTGATTGCCACACAGTGGAAAGTTCAGTACTGAGAAACAAATTATGAGAATATATAGTAAAATTAATTGTGTTCTATGGCCATATGGAGGACTCCTGAGTAAGTCAGGGTTTTCATAGATTTCCAAACTGAAGAGTCAGTTGACCCTTGACCCTAAAATCTCAGCTGTCAAAACTAAAATCTCAAGAGTCAAAACTTTAATCTCTTGAGTCAATTCTTTTGAACAGTCATGAGCCCATAGCTGTGATTCCTCGTTACTGGTGGAAACAAATGAATTTTAAGATGTGTTGTCTCGTGTTGAATAATGATAAATACCTGCATAGTATTTTGTAAGAAGTATACAATCTCATTTTTGTAAAAGTGTTTCTCTTTCTAACTCTATGTTATTGTGTACATATTTTGTATACAAAACAGACTTTATTATATTTTCAACTTTTCAACATATCCTATTATCAACTGCTCAAATCATTTTATATGCAAAAATATACCCATACAACATATTATTCAAATATCAAGAATGTACATCACAGAACTATCAGTTCACTTTTCCACTCGTTCTTAAATTTTCTATCAAATTTCGGAGATTGACTCTTCTTCTCCTCAGAGCAGACACTATCTTTCTGTTTCTTTGGAGTCTCAGGGTCAGAAAATTCATCACCGCCAGGTCGTGACAGAGACAGAAAAGAAAATATACTTCTATGCGCCATTGTGATTCTAAAGTTTAAATATATCCACTGAGTGTTATGTCCGTTCAATTTCTTATTGAATGATCCTTTAATTAAAATGTTCGAGGTTTTAAACGTTTTACGAACTTAAGCAAATCAATCGCCAATAAAACACAATCCCACGCCAAAAACCAGCTTAGCGTGAAGCCATATATTCCCGTTTTGTCCAATTGATTATAATTTAAGCGCAATCAAACAAATGCCGATATTTGATCAGAAATAAATCCAGTGAAGTCATAAAATGATTCCGGGCTTTAAAAAATCCCACTAAATGAAGCAACTTGCCAATAAAACAATTAAAGCTGGTTCACTTCCGTTGACAACCGGCTTCGCGAGCCGCCATAATGATATACTCCAGTTCTGACCAGTTGATTATAATTTGATGTCCAAATATACCAATGCTGATATTTAATCAAAAGGCAGTCCATTATGTCATAATTGTTTCCTCTTCGTCTATCATAAACTTCAAACGTAATCTGATAACAATCCAACCTAAGTCAGTTGAATCTAAGCCTGACTTTAGTGACCTGTTAGCTCTGCCCAGTTCATGTATATCATCCATTGGTTCAATATTTTTGGCTGTCAAGGTCTAAACTATAGTCGAGCAGATGTCAATCAGTGCCTTCTACAGTAAATTTGTTCTGGACAGAATACTTTTAGTAAGAAACTAAGCTGGAAGTGAATCAAGAGTAATTAAGATTGATTTTTCAGCCCAAATCTTATGTGCGTCAAAAGATGCGAAAGTCGAAATTTCAGCATGTCAAAAAAGGGTTATGTTTAAATTCCACGCTTCAAAACCCGAGGGTACGCATCTATTGAAAACCCTTAAGTGATTTTCTGCATCCCAGACAAAAAAAACTGCATCCAAATATGCATGATTAAGCGTTTCCAATGCCTCTGTGCAGTGGCCATACTGGATGTCAGATTGGAAACATTTTTATTTAGGCCCAACAAGACTTTCAGTGAAAACTCCATTCTGATATGACCATCCATTAAGGATAAGTAGCAACAACAAGAATTTAAAGATGGTCACTGGTGGCCATATTTGGATGTCCAAGCAGCATCTTTTTCATTTAGGATAAACTAGGCTGTGACAGCCATATTAAATGTCAGATCACATAAATTCCTTTTAGGACATCATAAAAAGTCTTTCAGAGAAAACCCCATGTTGATATGACCATTAATTCAGAAGCAATAACAAGATTTTCAAGATGGCTGCCATAGTCACCATACTGAATGTCAGGTCTGCTCCATTTTCACTTAGGATCAGCTGTGATGGCTATATTGGATGTCCAATTGGCACAACTTCCATTTAGGACTAACTAGACATTTTAAGAAGTCTTTTAGTGAAAACCTCATGTTGATATGACCATCAATTCAGAATGAGTATTGATCACAAGATTTTCAAGATGGATATTGCAGTGGCTTTATTGGACGTCCAACCAGCACCATTTTCATTTAGGACCAACTAAACCATGGGATGAATGTGCACATAAAATTTCATAGCAATCCTCCAAGTAGTTTAGGAGAAGCAGCAATAACAAATTTGTGATAACAGACAGACAGACAGCAGAGTGCAGACGGACGACAGACAAAAGATGATCCCATAAGCTCTTCTGATCTGTGACCACTTGTGCTAAAAATGAAAAACACCCTCAATTCCAATTATTCTTAAGTTAGAATTAAAACCTATTCAAGGTTTGTCAAATCTCTCAGCCCGACCTCCTAGGTGATTCATTTTTGAAGTCGGACAAATAAAATTTTCCAAGGCACTAGTCTGGGACAAGTGCTTTTCTTTCTGTTTTAAAAGAAATCAGACAAGTGCTAATTTTCATATCCTTCAATAATTTATCTACTTGTATCTGGCCATTCATGCCCTCCAGACATACTGAATGCCTATATCTGTTTTCAGCTATTTATTCACATCCTGTGACTGTACAGTAAATGGTCATTCATGACTGTTGCATGTCTGCAAGTTATTGCTTGACTGGACATTGGGTTAAGTGACCAAATTATCAGCTAATCAAAACACTTCAAACAGAATAAATCTGGTTTGTTTAATTAGCAGTGTGTTAAAGAATATTGTTTTATTGTGCTTTCCCAACATGCTTATACACAACATAGAAAACAGTTTTTGTAAATGCTAATCTTGTTACTAATCATAAGAACAGACTTGGTGTGCGCTCCAGGAGAGCTTAAACTGGGTGCTAATCATAAAAACAGACTTGGTGTGTGCTCCAGGAGAGCTTAAACTGGGTGCTAATCATAAGAACAGACTTGGTGTGTGCTCCAGGAGAGCTTAAACTGGGTGCTAATCATAAGAACAGACACAGGGCAAGAGACTTTGTTCTGTCAACTGATCAAGTCTTGAGAGAAGTTAGGGAAGGTCTTAAATGCAGTAGATTCCTTTCCATTCTTGCTCATGGAAGTAATGATGCTACCATATCAGAGCAACAAATAGTGTATATCAAAGATACCTTGACATACCCCCACCACAACATAAAATTAAGCAGTGTGAAGAAATAATCATGTTGTACACTGTTTCGTTTGTTTATAATATGGATTACAAATGCACTCATTGAATATATAGAAGAGATTGACATTTTTGAACAAGTGAAAAAATGTAGGTGGCACGAATGAATTTTCTGATACAATTGTTGGAAAAACGATTTGATCAGCCCTCCTATATGTATTACAAAAATCTAAGACACGCATATCAATTCTAAATACCTCAAAAGAGACATCTTTAAGACTAGTCTCTCCCCTTCCTGATGGGTGCAGCATTCCGGCGGCGTTCACCAGTAAGTCCAATCGTCCAAACTGTTCCTCAACGTACTTTGCCACACTCTGGATATGTGACTCATTTTGAACATCAAGCTGACAAACATGTAGTCTCTCCTGGTGTGACTTTTGCAAATTTTTCAAATCAGAGGCTGAATCTGGTGACCTACATGTTGCTATGACAATGCCATTGTTATTTTTTCTCAATAAATGTCTGCAAAACTCCAGACCTATTCCTCGACTTGAGCCTTGAATCAAGGAAATTGAAGCCATTATCTGAAAACCAATGAAAGGGCAGCTTCAACAATGTAACCAGAAAAAGTCTATCTAATTGGCCAACATAAAAAATGTTTCCCTTCTGATTTGCAAATGCGAACAAAGACAGGAAACACATACACATGTCATGTTTGTAAGTTATAAATAAGTTTAATGATATTTGAGTTCAAGGCCCAGCCTTATTTACAAACATAAAACTGTTCTGGATGAGAACTTGTGACCCACATGCGGGTCATTTTATTGTGCCATATTAGCCGATACCTTACAAGAATTAAGTGAAAAAAGGAAGATATGAAAATCGTAAACCTGTACAAGGTTTAGTTTTTTGCTATATCTCCTCGATACATCTTCCAATCCTCTTACCTCTTCAAGACATTAACCGGACACATACCTTCCTTAGGAAAATTAATTCTTATAACGTCTTGACTAAATGTCTTCACTACCTCTTCCAATGCTCTTCTAGACGTAAGAGCATTAGAAGAGCATTTGCAGAAAAACCAATGTTCGTATGATACCTGAAGAGTTTTGACGTAATATGTCAACTGACTCAAACAGAGAGAAGGGTTGGAAGGTTTTTTTAAGAGTTACTAAAGGGCATTTGCCAAATGCTATTGCTCTTCTATAATTCTTCCAATGCCCTTAGATCTTGAAGACGTTACAGAGATACTTATATTCCTTAGGAAACTTAATTCGTGTAAGGTATTTGTAAATGTTCTTTGCTAATTCTATTAATGCTCTTCAAGATTTACGAGCAGTTAGGGAAATTTTGGAAGAAAATTAGGATAAGTCCTAACTTTTGTCACATACCTGAACTGCTTTGATTTGGTATTTTCAACTGACTCGAATAGCGGAAAGCATTGGAAACTTATCAGCCAATACGTTAGAAGAATTAAGTGATGCAGGTAAGATTTGTATACCATCGTCATCTTTAAGTTTTGGTTATTTTGCTATTGCTCCTCTATAACTCTTGCAATGATTTTAACTGGTTCATTAATGAGGTAGGTTCACACATAGTAATGTGGTAATCTTGTTTCTAATCAGCTGAGCTTGTTACCACTCTGGAACTATTTCTGATTATATTTTGAGTATAACTTGGAAAGTAAACTGATATCATCAAAATCATATAAAGGTACGGTTATGAGCACATATTATTGATGATCTTGCATGACATTGGTTGAATTTGTTAACGCTTTATTGTCTATTTTGGATCAAATTTGTATCAAAGTAAATAGGCCAAATATCATCAGTATAACCAGTGAGTCATTTATGAGCATATTAATGAAATTCAGCACAGAAATAATTTTTTATTTATTTGCTATTTTTTGTTGTTTTAAGACAATTGTCTTGTCTCTAAATGAAAACAAGGGAACTAACCCTTGAGACTGAATGTTGAAAATTGCAGATTTGGGGTTACATAGAGTTCATCCTCTTGCAAATTATGCACTGCAAATAAAAAACCAATTGTACAAATTCATATACCTGTGGATTAAAATTAATAATTTGGCATTTATAACTGGAAAAAGTGTAATTAGAAACAGTGTTCGAGAATATAGCATAAGCTATATGCACTGATGTGATAAAGATCCAAAACTCTATGAATAGAGATCTTTGTTTGCAAGCAGTTGTTTTAATATTGATTTTTTCAAATGAGATAAACATTTTTTTGCGGAAACCATGTCAAAGTGTATAAATTTTTTTTTGCTGAGAATTATTTCATAAAACCTTGCCATATTTGAAACACTTCAGTAATGGAAGCAAGTTTGATATGTTTGGTGAAATAGAGTTCGGCAGTTGCTGGTATTGCCATGTTCATGTGCCTGAAATGTTTGACATATTATCAAGTATATTGTGTATAATTTTATAGTTTTTCATGTATTTAGTGTTATTACTCACAAATTTGACATTTTAATGCTTTTCATGTATTTAGTGCTATTACTCACAAATTTGACATTTTAATGCTTTTCATGTATTTAGTGTTATTACTCACAAATTTGACATTTTAATGCTTTTCATGTATTTAGTGCTATTACTCACAAATTTGACATTTTAATGCTTTTCATATATTTAGTGCTATTACTCACAAATTTGACATTTTAATGCTTTTCATGTATTTAGTGCTATTACTCACAAATTTGACATTTTAATGCTTTTCATGTATTTAGTGTTATTACTCACAAATTTGACATTTTAATGCTTTTCATGTATTTAGTGCTATTACTCACAAATTTGACATTTTAATGCTTTTCATGTATTTAGTGCTATTACTCACAAATTTGACATTTTAATGCTTTTCATAAAAAAGTGCATCCGCAATTAATTCCCAAGAGTAAAGAAACTGATTATCATAAACTAAATGTTTGAATTATAATTTTATTCCATTTGAAAGCTATATTCTTATGTAGACCACACATTAAAGCTTTGTGCATAAACTTAACTTTTTAAGATATGGGATAACTTCATTTATGACAATGCATCTTAATTATGTTTAATTAATTAATTAATTCTTGATTAATTCTTTGGAAAGAATTTATATCAAATCATGGTAAAATATGTAAAATCAACGTGATATAAATTTTGGGAGATACAGAAAGGGAAATCTGCTTTTTTGCAGTGGAGATTAATCTTTTCATGATATTCTCTGTTTTGAATGAAATACAGCTGACATCATTGAAAATGTTGGTATTTCACATAATTTAGTGCAACAATGATTTTAATAACCATGGCTGACATAGAGAGATTCTGCTTTTAAAGGAATTACACATAAACATGCATACAAGAAGAAGACATTAAAGAGGTGTGTGTTATGACTGCATAGATTATTTTATTAAATTATTTTAAAAAAAGAATGCAAGAAATGCTGTGATCTATTTATCATTCCTCTGTCACTTTAACATTGCTTGCTTAATGTTTCCACACAATTATATATATATATATATATATATATATATATATATATATATATATATATATATATATATACACATATATACATATATATATAAAACGTTACCCAAGTTACAACTTCTAATCGAGTCATTCCTTGTACGTACAAGATATACTTGGTTAGTACCATGCAGTGTGTGTGTGTCAGGAAAGACTGTTTGTTGTTTTCAAAATACACAGTATGTTAACTGAAACCCGAGATCATGTTTTCTGGAGTCAGGAATATATATATATATATATATATATATATATATATTGTTACGTGTAGGCTCGTACAAAAATAACAAAAGAAAAGAGTGAAGCCAACAAGCTTTGTATATTTTAACAAAATAATTTATTTCCCTAGAATGTAAAAATTGGAAAATAGGACTTACGGTTTGTGAATATAATCCAAAATTTAATCCTAAGATTGAAAAATACAAGTCCTATCACTAAACATTTCTAATTGAATCCGGGTTCGAATCTCGATGAAATTCGAATATGGAGGCGATGACGTCAGATGAGGTTGTCATACTAATGGCAACAGAGTCTCGATTGAATCACAGCTTATGTTTCCGTTAAACTCCAGAATAAATTTCCACTGAATTTCTTTGTCCCAGAACTTTTTATAAAAAAGTACACTTGTTTAGTTTTCTAGAGAATAAATTATTAAATTAAAAAAAAATAGAAAAACTTCAGAACAAGCCGGCATCAACAATATAAAACACCTTGTACCTTCAAGGTATTAAGAATACGACTGGCTGGAAAGCTCTCGGAATGAGCATTTAACCCAACTAAAATGTCATTTCATTCCCGCTTGAAGGGCCACGTGGTCTCTTAATACTTGAACAACGCAATAGAAAGAAAAGAAATTTGTCACATAGCAAGAGCAGCCCCATCTAAGAACCAAATTCTCACACTAAAAATATATAATGCAAGAAAGACTGTTTACAGTTCAGCTAACATGTGGGCCGAAATGACCATGGCAATAACCAATCATTATCACTCAATGTTTACAAAATCTATGAGCTAAAAATAGTGCTGAAGTAACGTTAAGATCTAATCGGGTCAAGCCAATTTTCGGAAGAGAGACTTAAATCCAATGAAAATTATCATTACAATAAAATGTAATGAAACAAAAATAAAATAAAAAGAATTCTAAAACTAACAAACAAGCATTTTAATTACATACACATAACACTTCCCCCCATACAGAAAAAGAAAGATTTATATAATAAAGCTTTCTTTGTGTAAATTTTGCATGAAGTAAAACAAAATTACATAAGAAAATTCTTATGAATTATATAAAGTGTACATGAAATAATATTTCTATACACGGGAAAGTGCATCTGCAATCAAATTGTCTTTTCCTTTAATGTGCCTGATGTTAAGATTATATTCTTGCAAAAACAAACTCCACCTTAATAATCTTTGATTTTCATTTTTCATCTTGTCGATGAAAGTAATGGGGTTGTGATCACTAAACACAACAACCGGAGAAGGAGCTGACCTAATGTAAACTTCAAAATGCTGTAATGCCAATATTAAAGCCAAACATTCCTTCTTGATTGTTGAGTAATTTCTTTGGTGCTTATTTAATTTCTGAGAGAAATAGCACATTGGGTGATCAACACCATTTCTATCTTCTTGAATCAATACTGCTCCAACACCAATAATCACTTGCATCCACAGATAATTTAAAAGACTGATTGAAATTTGGAGCTGCGAGAACCGGCGCACTTTTGAGTATGGCTTTTAATCTATCAAAAGCCTCCTGACATTTTCCAGTCCAAAGAAACTTGTTTTTCTTACTTAACAAGTTTGTCAGAGGTTCAGCAATATTAGAAAAATTGGAACAAAACTTTCGATAGTATCCAGCCATACCCAAAATTGCATCAGTTGCTTTTTACTGACAGGCACAGGGAAATCAGAGATAGCCTTCACCTTAGCATCTATAGGTTTAACTTGACCATGTCCCACAATACGTCCTAGAAAAGTTACATAAGCATGGCAGAACTCACTTTTAGATAAACTGATTGTTAAATTTGCATCAGTGAGTCTTTCAAAGAATTTTCGAATCGTGGCTAGATGTTCTTTCCAGGTGTCGTTGTAGATGATGACATCATCGATGTAAGCATCACAATTATCTAGACTGGAAGTAATCATATTCATCAAGCGTTGAAAAGTACTTGGCGAACCCTTGATCACAAAAATGGTATTACTTTATATTGATAGAGTCCATCTGGAGTCACAAATGCCGAAATTTCCTTTGCTCTTTCCATTAGTGGAATTTGCCAAAATCCTTTCATCAGGTCAAATTTGGTGACGTACTTGGCATTTCCAATTTTATCAATACAGTCATTGTTTCTTGGTAATGGAAATGAATCTGTTTTTGTCACACTGTTCACCTTCCTATAATCAGTGCACATACGGAAAGTTTTATCTGGTTTCGGAACAAGTATACATGGTGAACTCCAATCACTTTTACTGGGCTCTATGAAATCATTCTCCAGTAAATACTGAATTTCCTTTTTCAAGTATTCCTGTTTGAGAGGGTTCATCCTGTATGGGTGTTGTTTCACAGGTTTTGAATTTACAATTTCAACGTCATGAAAAATTTTGTTTGTCCTTGTAGGAATATCTGGAAACAAGTGCTCATATTTGAATAATAACTGTTTAAGTTCATTCCTTTCTTGCTGTTGCAAATGTAAAAGTTTCTGGTCCAGATTTTTCATAATTTCTGAATTCTGAAGATTTGTTGCTCCAAGTTCAACAGTGTCCAATTGAATTTCTTCACTTAAATCCTCAGTTGGTGGGACAGGTACAACTAAATTAATTGCATAATTTACTTGGCTATCTCGTTAAATATACTAGTACTCCATTAATTTATTTCGATCAGAGTACTATTATTATAATTTAACTCATTCATTTTCTTCTTTACTTTGTAAGGGCCATAAAATCTAATTTGAAGAAAATTTTGAAGAATGTACAAAAGAGAATGAACTCTATTACAAAACTCAAAACTTCTCTCAAGTAAAGTTCTGTGAAACCATAATTCCACTTTTGACTTGAATTGCTGAGTGCCAAATTCAAGCATAACAAGCTGGAAAATTCCAGACATAAAATTTGACCCTTGACCAGACTGGACAGATTTGGGAAGGCCAAATTGAGTAAAAGACTTATCAAAGCTTTTACTATGGTTTTGGTTTTAATATTCCTCAAAGGAATTGCCTCTGGGAATCTTGTTGATGCACACATAATGGTCAACAAATACTGGTTGCCTGACTTGGTCTTAGGCAAGGAACCAACACAATCTACCATAATTCTGCTAAATGGTTTGTCAAATGCTGGAATAGGTTGCAAATGAGCCTTAGGTATCTTTTGATTGGATTTTCCTACCATTTCTGACAAGTATGACAAGATCTACAGAATTTACAAACATCACTTTTGATTCTTGGCCCATAAAAGTGTGTCAAGATCTTGTGATAAGTTTTATTTATCCCTAAATGACCTGCCGGAGGAGTTTCATGGGCCAAACTAAATATTTCCTGTCTGTAAGATTTTGGAACTACAATCTGATAGTTCACTGACCACTTGTCACCAGTCGGTACCTCGGGAGGTCTCCATTTTCTCATAAGAATTCCATTTTTAATGAAATAACAGACAGGTACTTCAGTGGCTTCAGTTTCACTAATGGCCCTCTGAAACAAACAGGAGATCTCAGGATCTTTTTCCTGTTTGACGACAAGTGACTGTCGTTTATCACCCTGATTAGATAAAAGAGAATGAGTATTTAAAAGAGGATCACTGTGATCAATACCTTTTGACTGATCCAATAAATTAAGAGTGAAAGTGACCTCATCAAAAGCCTGACCAATACATGTGGCAGCTAAAGGAATATTTTCCTTATCAAAATCATTCTCAAGAGCTTTCTTTGACATAGCTCTGGTAACTGCACAAGCTGGATATAACTCAGTGTATTCTTTTTCAATAGGATCAACTTTCTGATCAGTTACAAGTGGATTAACCACAACCATTGTCCCCAGCTGGGTTGTTGCCTAGCAACAAATGAATGCCCTCAACGGGTAAAGTAACACTATTCCGACTGTCACAGGTCCTGAAACTAAGTCTGATGACAAATTTACAGAATGGAGAGGAACATTAACAAAGCCGCACTCTACTCCCTGAATGAGAACACTCTCATTAGAACAGGACTTCTCAGAAAAAAGCAAAGTACCTATAATAAAAGACTCTGAGAAGCTCCTGTATCCCTTAAAATTTTAATAGGGATAGGATTGGCCAAATCACCCAAGAGTGATATAGAACCCTTCGACATGAATGGTTCATAATTCTCCATGATAAAATCAGACTGGGGTTTATTAGACCCAACAAACGTATTGCTTTCAATACATGACCATGACCTTGACTTCTTAGAAATAAGAGCATTTGGGATAGGTCTATCTTGATTCTGATGCCTATATTTCAATTTGAAGCAATCAGAAATAACGTGTCCTTTTTTCTTGCATTAGGTACACATAGGAATAGACAAGGATTTTGAATCAAGTTTATCAGAAGCTTGATTTTTAGAAGTTGTGCCAGATTGAGTTTTAGGAGGAGTCGTATTAGGCTGAAATACCTTTCTACCAGTAGACTGCTGAGTTAAAGATTTGCTTACAACAGGAACTTTAGGAGTTAAGGAATACTCATCAGCAGCAAGAGCAGCATTTTTCAAGGTTTCAATCTTATGCTCGTAAAGATACATTCTAATGTCACTATGGACACAGTTCCTAAACTCTTCAACTAACATGAGTTGTCTGAGACTTTCAGAATCTTTGTTAACCTTTCTAGAAGAGCACCACCTATCAAACTGTTGTGCTTTTTCCTGTGCAAATTCGACATAGGTCTGGTCAGTTGGTTTTCTAGAATTCCTGAATTTTTGCTGATAAGCCTCGGGGACTAACTCACAACCCTTCAAAATACAGTCCTTAACCACATCATAGTCAGCACTCTGCTCTAGTGACAGTGAGAAATATATATCACTAGCTCTACCAGTAAGTGCAAATTGTAATAATAGAATCCAATGCTCCCTTGTCCATTTCAAATTCTCAGCAACTTTTTCAAAATGAGGAAAATATCTATCTACTTCCTTTTCTCTAAAAGGGGGTACTAGTTTGATATTTCTATGAACATCAAAAGTAGGGGAGTGTTTTCCTTTTGCCAGCTCTAATTCTTTTAACTGAATTTCTCTTTGCATTTGCATATCAAATTTTTCTTTCTCAAACTGCATTTGTCTTTTCATCTTTCTCCTTCTGAAACTGCATTTGTCTTACTTCCCTTTCTCTTTCCATTTGTATCTTTTCTATCTGAAATTGAACCTGTCTTATCTCTAATTCCAACTCTTTTAGCTGGACTTCAATTTTCAAAATTTCCATACACTCCTGGGTAAAACTAAAAACAATTCTCTACTTTTGATAATACTGTGAATGAAAGCCTGTTGTGTTCACTAAAGATTTCAAACAAAATGTAAAATAGTACTTGGGATTTAAAAACTTGGGGAATTTAAATTAAAAAAAACCAAACAATTTTCTGAAATATTTAGCCAAATTTCATATATCCAAGGACGAGCAAACCGATTTTCTCCTGTTACATGTAGGCTCATACAAAAATAACAAGAGAAAAGCGTAAAGCCAACAAGCTTTGTATATTTTAACAAAGTAATTTATTTCCCTAGAAAACAATGTAAAAATTGGAAATAGGACTTGTGCTTTGTAAATATAATTCAAAATTTAATCCTAAAACTGAAAAATACAAGTCCTATCACTGAACAGTTTTAATAGAATCTAGGTTCAAATCTCGATGAAATTCCAATATGGAGGTGATGACGTCAGATGAGGTTGTTGTACTAATGGCAACAGATCCTTGATTGAATCACAGTTTATGTTTCCGTTAAACTCCAGAATAAATTTCCACTGAATTTCTTTGTCCCAGAACTTTTTATAAAAAAGTACACTTGTTTAGTTTTCTAGTGAATAAATTATTAAATTCCAAAAAAACAGAAAAACTTCAGAACAAGCCGGCATCAACAATATAAAACACCTTGTACCTTCAAGGTGTTAAGAATACGACTGGCTGGAAAGCTCTTGGAAAGAGTATTTAACCCAACTAAAACATCATTTCATTCCCGCGTGATGGGTCATGCGGTTTCTTAACACTTGAACAACGCAACAGAAAAAATGAAATTTGTCACGTAGCAACAACAACCCTATCTAAGAACCAAATTCTCACACTAAAAATATATAAAAAAAGAAAGACTGTTTACAGTTCGGCTAACATGCGGGCTGAAATGACCTTGGCAATAACCAATCGTTATCACTCGATGTTTACAAAATCTATGAGCTAAAAATAGTGCTGAAGTAACGTTAAGATCTAATCAGGTCAAGCCAATTTTCGGAAAAGAGAATTAAATCCAATGAAAATTATCATTACAATAAAATGTAATGAAACAATTAGGAACCAGTCATATCAGCTTCTCAATTTTACATGTGTTGCAAAATTTAGCATTTTGTAAGCTCTGATACACACACACACACACACACACACACACACACACACACACACACACACACACACACATAAAAGTCGGAGGATGTAAGTGACATGGTTTATCAAATTCTTTTCTTTTCACCGAGTTCCTACTCCTGGGTTTTCTATGTGGGAATCATTCCAGTGTTTGCTTCCTTTTTTTGGTGTTTGCATTTTGGCACATTTTGAAAACTGGGATCCAGTTCTTTTGGGTGTGAAAAAATTTATTCATTGTATATGCTCACGAATCTGCTCCTCATGGTATTATCTATTTTATGTCTGTTTTATTTATCATCATCTGGAAACATTAATTGGTTTTACCATTATAAAATATTCATCTAGTTTCTACTTTTTGTACATGACTAAAATTGAACAAAATATTCACAAGTGCAGCATCTAATATATTCTCTTTTGAACCTATCTTTATGGTGCAGTATATCTAACTTCATAAATACCATATATACTCACTTATATGTTCAGTCAAATTGGAAACCTCAAAGATATGATCTGCCACATCAGAATGCACATGGAGAGTAGGTCTGTTTTGTTTGTTCTACTGATTACTCCTCACAAACTGCACAGACCCAGATCTGCAGCACATTATGCGACAGCAGATCTGGGTCTGTGCAGTCTGCAGTTGGACTCATCTTATAAACCAGTATATACGGTAATACATAAATAAAAAAAGGAATGGTGGCAAAATAAAATATACACATTATCTGTGCTTTAAATGTCAACATTCTCTAATGTGTGAGACCGCTCCGGTGGCCTAGTGGTTAGAGCGTCTGCCATGGATGCGGGAAGTCGTGGGTTCAAACCCCGGCCAAGTCATACCAAAGACTTCTAAAATATAGTACTAACAGCTGCCTCGCTAGGCACTCAGCATTAAGAGGTGAGTGTTAGGACTGGTCGGCCTGGTGTCAGGATAATGTGACTGGGTAGGACATCATGCTGCATGTCTCCGGCATGATGCCTCAGTGCTAGACATCACTTTAAACTGCCACACTGTAGACATCAGAGATTGGACTAAAAAATTGTTAAAGCTATGTTGAAAATCTAAATCACACACACACACACACACACACACTCTCTCTCTAATGTGTGAACTGCATTGTTAGATAATGCAAGCTTGATAATTTTTATTTGTCAGTGGATCAGCTTCCAAGAAAAAGAAATCTTATAATGGGTAATGTAATACCGGAAAATATACACATTTATATTTTAGGATTTAGGGAGTGAGTAATGGTAGTGTTACCAACCCAAAATATATTTTTGTAAAAATTTTACTTTAACCATTGTGTTTCTTGCAGAGTCTTAAAATGAATCATTGAAAGTAAAGCCATTTGATTGTCCTTAAATAGATTCACTTAAAATTGTTTATCCTCTTTTTCACAAAAATGGGAAGTTTTGGAATACAAAGAAAATCTACCACTACTTCCTGTTGCACTTGTTGACAATGCTCATATACATATGATCTTATAAGAGTCTACAAAACTAAACTATAAATTCTGTTTTAAATCTGTGATTTAAGTTGAATAATTTCTTTGTTTTTGTGAGCTTTTAGTTGCTAAAGATGTATATTAATTGGTTAAGTTAGTTTATTTCATATGAAGTTAGTTGATATATACCATCTATACTATCTTAAAAATTGCACAGACCCAGATCTGCCATCACATAATGTGCCTGCAGATCTGGTTCTGTGTAGTTTGTTAGGAGTAATCAGTAGAACAAACAACACAGACCATAATCTGCATGCACATTATGTTATGGCAGGATCTTTTTTGTTTGCAATCTGACTTATAAGCAAGTATGTACAGCACAGTTAAAATGATACACATTGTTATAGGATTATACACTTCAGTATGCCACCAAAATTTATGATACTCAAACACCCTGAATGTTGCACTTTCATAAGATTATACCATAAACATAATTTTACCATGTTCCAAGAAAATTTGTGCCTGGAGCCCAAGGGCTATGAGAACGCTGTGTCAGGGCTATCATACACTGAGTTTTAAGTTGTCTAAGGGCTACCATAATACCCTAACTACCATAATATGGTTCACGCTACCAGGCGAAGTGGGCGATTAAGTCGCCTAAAATATGTAAACTTCGCTTTCTTCTGTTAGGAAAGCGAAAACGACTTCGCCCTGTGTTATTTTTAGAGGTACATTGACAAGTCATACCGTTGAGATGCCCCCTCGCCTTAGGCAGGTTTATCAGGTTTATTCTAGTATTGTTTTGTAGCGAACGGTATTCTTCAAGCCATCAGTAACTAGGTCTAGTTTTGATATTAATTACGCTGACAAACAAATTCTTGCACATTCACAGGCATGTGTTTTGATAGCTGATTGACCATTAACCATTTCCAGAGTTGGCAACTAAGGCCCCTATCACTACCCGATTTACGTATGTTATCCTTCGATGATAAAATCATACAAACTTGTGTTTCGAAACTTTAGCAATAGTATGTATATGGCAATTTGTGTTTTAAGAATAAAATCAGTGATCTGGATATTTTAACTGCCTCTTGTACACTATTTCATCATAAAATTAGATTGAAACTGTAAGTGGACCAGTAACGGGGGAAAAAATGGCGGACATCGCTATGTCTGGGAAGTACGAGTTTATTAGATTGTCTGTTTTCCTAAATCATAGAGTAAATATATTCAGAAAAATATACCATTCATAGCAAACAAAGCCTAGGTATTATGTTATTTAAGATTTTAACTTTAAAATGGAATTATATAGGTCAGAAACGTATGAGAAGATGCTATGTTGTGGAATTCGCAGAGAAGCGTTGTAAGGTCAAAATTGTTTTCTGACGTGACTCGTATTTGTGACAGTACGGAAAAAAGCTGCGAAGCAGATAATATTTAATCAATGCCTAAAATTAATAAAAGTACGTAGACAAATAAATAAACCATAAATTTGCAATCCTATCATGGACTGTTGTAATGAAGCTATATAGCCTGAAGTGAGTGATTACATTACGAAAACCCCTCCTTCTAAAAATAGATGCACTCACGTCGGTGTTGATTCGGTTGGAAAGAGGGGTTTAGTTCATATACCAACTATAAATGAGCCATGTCTGTAATTTTATGCATTTTAGTGTGATATGTCTGAATAGTTACGGTAATGTTTTATCCGCAACAAAGAAATGAGGACACGTGTGCATTTGCCCGCATGTACATGGTACAGGGGTTGTGTCAAACGCGTTTAGAAATCTTTGAAAGTGCCATTATTGTGAACTTTTAAAAAGTATATAAAAAATGCAAAAATATATTTAAAAAATTGATTAAGGTAGTTGATTAGGCAGTTTTACCAACTTGCAATTACAACAATGTAATCTAGTTACTCAGTTAAATTTTTTACAATGCAGTTTCTATTATTCTCTTTTAGAGTCATATGGCCAAAACAACTAAGAAAATTTTCTACTAGAAAATAAAGTATTGCTTAAATCCAATGTTAAATGCAAATATGAATACTGGGAAATAGAGGGCACATAATTCAAATAAGAGAACACACATTATTTTTATATATATATATATATATATATATATATATATTGCGTTCCTTGCTTCGTGTCCACTTCTCCCTGTTGAGCTCTCACTTCTCCCTGTTCTGTCCAAAAGGAGAAGTCACTTCTCCCTAAAATTCAGTCTAGCTTGACCCCTGCATATATTAAAGTTAGATGGACCTGTGGGCTACAGCATGATGTGATGACTTGTTCAACGTTTTTTGAAATCATAAATATCATAATGTTTAATAAAGGAGAAAAAATTATTAATGACCCAAGATCAAAATTCAAGCTTGGGTTAGAGGTTCTTTTTGCTGGTTGCCTTCATGTTATTCTGAAATTCATCAGACCCTGATTTTGAGATTAAGAAAATAAGATGAGCTTTAAAAGGTTATATCAACACCTACATGCAGAATATTTACATTTGCATCATAAATATTCATAATAATAATTAATTAATAATACTGTTAAAATATTCTCTCCTAATTTTGTAGGTACAGAGATGCTGATACAGAGCAGACTGAATCCCTTATAGGACCTGATTCCAGTACATGACGTGACAGAACTCCAAATAACCTTTAAATTAATATCTTAATGTAATTTAAATTATATATCTAGGAATTGTTTTGATTATTGATACAATAACATACTGATTAGCTAGACCCATCAGAAGATGACCAGTCAATGAAACAATTGATTTTTGTCCAGATTATTAAATCATATACCAGGAGACGTTATATGAGTTCTTATCAGAGAACAATCCAGATGATATATATCTGAACAACAGACTTCATACTATCATATTATCATATGTTTAAAAATATGTCAAAATAAAAGATGGAAAACCAAAATCAGTATCTGACCAGATTGGATTTAGCTGTTGAGGCAAAGTGACCATCTTGGGAGAATAGCAGGTATTTTTCTCAGATATAAAATTTGAGAGTGTTGTTCAACAAAATGGCTTTTTACTTTGGGTTAGTTACCTACTGGTCATAATGGATTTTAATTTGTTATAATACTGTACTCAAATTTTTAAATTTTGACACAATTTGTTTCCAATGCACAAGAAACAATTTAATAAATTTCAGTAAATTCAACAGATATTTGAACAAAATGTACAATAGCTCATTGGTTGGTGCTTAACTCCCTTTCGTGGACTTTTTGTAAGAAAAAAATGACATGCAAAGATTTTTTACTCTGCTTTTGCAAAACTATGTTTTCTATGTGGGATCTCTTTTATACTTCTCTTTCTTGTTTCCTCAATTTCTACATCAATATTTGGCATATTTTTCCCATGTTTATCTGAATTGCATTATGTTAGTAGAGTCAAATATTTGTTACTAAATTACACACCTTACATCAGCCATTATCAAATAAGGTAATTTATCCTGCAATGCAGATCATGGGTTCACTTTAATTTTTGTTTTATCCCTTTAGACATTTTATGTCTGGATCAAAGAATTTGAACTTGGACTAAAAAGATGAAATATTATCATATTTTTAAAAAAAAGTCCCAACCCCCAATGTTTTCCAAATAAAGGTAAAATAAATAAGATTTCAGAATTAGACTCTGATTGTTTGTGCTTTATGTCTGCACAGTTCCACCAGTATCATTCTGTTTGCAGTATTATTTCTGACATTTTCATATATTTCATAATTCCCAATTTCTAGGAAATTCCTGAGTTTTAATCATAATTCCTAACAAAGATTTTTTCTTTGTAAATTTCAGTCTTTGAGTCTAAGATATGTGCATTTTCATCTGTCCTGGCCATAAGGACCAGTAAGATTATGGTATACTATAACCCTGCATCCATCATGCATCTATCAACAACTGCTTCTTTCCACTCAGTAATCCTTATTACAGATCCAGTTTCAATCAGACATGGAATATGGGTTCATATCATGAAAATCATGGATGAGTTCAATAATGACCAAGATCCATGCATATTAATGAGTCAATCATGCTTATTAAATGAGTTGATCATGCATAATAATGAGCAAGAGCCATGCATATTATTGAGTTGATCATGCATATTAATGAGCAAGATCCATGCATATTAATGAGTTGATCATGCATATTAATGAGCAAGATCCGTGTATTATGAGTTGATCATGCATATTAATGAGTTGATCATGCATATTAAATGAGCTGATCATGCATATTAATGTGCAAGATCCATGTATATTAATGAGTTGATCATGCATCTGATTGTTTAACCTTGTTACCATTCTAAATGCCATGCATATTTCGTTCTGCTTTAGTTTGAACATGGACTATATGCTCACATCATTAAGTTTCAGATGAGTTTGTCCATGAGGAAGAACCATACATACTAATGAGGTGATCCTGCATCTGATTGGCTGAACTTTTTCCCACATTTCTGATCGTTTTAATCAGACTTGTAATATGGATTTAAATCAAGATCTTGGATGGATTTGATAATGAATGAGATTCATGAATATTAATGAGATAATCTTACATCCGATTGACTGAGCTTGATATCATTCTGGAGGCAGTATTTCTGATCTGATTTGATCAAACTTGGAATATATTCTTATCTCATCAAGATCTGAGTTGAGCTTAATAATGAGTGATATTATCGAGATGATCTCGAATCTGATTGGTTGAGCTTGTTACCCCTCTGGATCCCATATTACTGATCCAATTTTTAAATAAGAGCTTATATCAAGAAGAAATTCAATGGGTTTGATTATGAGCAACATCCATCCATGTGAATAAAATAATCTTGCATTTTATTTGTTAACTTTGATACCATTCTGGAGTCCAGATTTCTGTTCCAATTTTGATCAGACATGGAGTATATTCTATATCATCAAGGTCTTATACATTTTCCATAATGAATCAGATGCAAACATAATAACGATATAATCCTGTATCTAATTGACAGGGCTTGTTACCACTCAGTAAGCCATCGTTCTGAATTGCAGTTGATCAAACTTAAAATGGTGGCTTATATCATCAGGATTTTGGTTGAGGTTGATTATGAGCAAGATCCACACATACTGATTGGCTGATTTCATTACCACCCTGGAAGCCACATTTGTGACCTTTGCACTAATGAGTGAGATCGGTCATATTAATGAGGTGATCTTGCATCAGTTTGAGTGGGCTTCTTTCTATTGTTGAAGCCATATGTTTGAGCTTCTTTGGAACTTATTATCATCAGCATCTTTGATGACTTTGATTATGTGCAATAAACTGTGCACATTAATTATGCTTTTATCTTTAGAATTCTTTTTAATCTGGATTTAGTAAAAGAAGTTTAAATCAGCAGTTTTGGAGATAGTTTACATAGCATGTGCTCGTACACTGTTACATAAGCTTACTTAGTGAAATAGTCAGCTGTTAAGTTTTGTAAGCAGGTGAGCAATATCAGACCCACTTGGGCCTCCTGTTCAGTAGTTTAGTCAAAATAACATCCTAGACATCCACTACCTCTTTTCTGCATTATATTGATCTTAATTCATGCAACCTTTAACTCAATAAGATATTCACATCTTCCTAACCATATTGTATGAATACTCATTCATAATAACTCTGAAATAAGGAAAAGACTTAACTGTAATGCTAATGAAGGCAGTATCCTAAAGAAATAAAGATCAATTAAACATAAATAACATGATACTCAAAAAATAATAAATTAGGAAGGCTGATATGGTGATAAACAACGCGTGATTTTTTAATGAAAATTCCAGGGTTGGTTTTTTTTACACAGTATTCCAGAATTTTTGTTTGTGGCTATCATCTTCATATTTAGTTTTTCAGAAAAAAAATGTCTTTGAATGTTTTGTGATAGTTTTAGTCTCTGTAAATGAAATATATTTTTTAACTTCATGGTATGTGTGCATTAATTTATTTCAACTAATGTTCTAAAAATGGAAAGAAGATTACAGTGCTATGCTTCATGTTCTTGTCTTTCTTTTTTTTTTTAAAACCCATTTGGTCATACATTTGATAGAACAATTAAAATACAATGGTTGAATTATGGTCACATGGTTCATATTGGTACCATGTTATGTCTAGAATCACATTAAAATGAAGGGCAATAAAATGGTATCTGAAGATTTACAAAAAATATTGCTTGATTTCAGTCAGTTTTCACTTATTTACTTAAAGTTAGCAGTTATTAGGAGAAGCACTTATCCCAATGTGTCTGCACAATTGTTTTACTGTCCAAACAAATCAATGTCACTTCCGCTTTTTTTTTCTTTCTGACAAACGAGACCAACGCTGTCTGGCAGTAGTCCATACTGAAGCTTTACGCTGTGTTAACCTCCTATCAGTTCTGATGTATCGGACGCTCGCTAGTAATTAATAAATTTACTTCGACTGACCTTGGTATGCGGATAGAAACTAAAATCCCTTTTCTTTTGACCTATGGCGTCAAATCCTTCTGAACACTCAAAAATCCCAGTCAGAGCAGAACACCTATGTATGACCTTATTTTTCTTATATTGCCGACGCATGCGTGGAAAGCAGCATCACCCCAAGGCAAGAACAACTGCTGGAAACTTTCCAGCGAGGAGTATATCACACGGAACTGAGATCAAGAGAACTATAAATAAATTTAAAAAAAAATAAATTCAAAACTGTAATGAGCAGTAAAGATATGCTAAATGATAATAATAATATTAATAATAATACACACATATATACATACATACATACTATTTGTTATTATTATTGCTATTAATATCATTACAATACAGTTTTGATTTTTAAAAATTTATTTATCGTTCTCTTAATCTCGAATTTCCGACACGTCTGTCTGTCTGTCTGTCTCTCAAAATTCTGCCGTGACGGCCAGACCCAACCTCAATTTCGTCCCAAGCATTAGTCAGTTCCGTGTGATATACTCCTCAGAGACCTACTTGTTTGGTCTAGGGCAACATAACCAGGTATGGAGATTGAATCTAGGGCAACATAATTGGTCAGGGTGCAATGATACACCCAAAACCATATTGCGATGTATTGTGATATACCTAACTCTTATAGCAGTGCAGTACCACTTCATGAAAACAATCAAATAATCACTATACTATTTACTACTTGAAAATACAACATTTATAAGTCATGTTATCTTGTAAGACTTCAAATAGTACTGCATTTTTTTTTTTTTTAATTGGGAATTTCAAAATTCTTTTTTTGAAAAAAAATTTCTTTTGAAAATTAAAAGTTCAGGTCTACATGCCTGTCAGCTAACTTGAACAATGAGTCAACATCGATATTTGGAGACAAGAAAAATAAGTTAACTTGGCGTAAGGATATTGATCTGACCGACCATGTATGTCACACGGAAAACATCTGATGCGGCCGCTGTTTAACTCATTAAGACCTGGAGATTTTTTTTTTTTTCATTTTCGTGTGAAATACGAGTAGCAAATGCATTTTGGAGGGTACTTCTGAATACATCCAGTTTCATCTGCTTCCAAGAGATTTTCCTTTAGCCTGGTGCCTAGTTGTGTTAGAAACGTCATTTTTCATGGCTATTTAGCTCGCGCATGTACAGAAGGGTAAAAATTGGAGTTCTTTTTTTTTTTTTCTTTTTTTTTTTCGTCTTATTGGACCCATAATTTTCGTGTTCTGGACACTTTTTACTCCAAAATCCCCAACTTTTATCATACTTTTTGCTAAGGTTCACCTGTCAGTGTGCAGTTCAGACCAGTCTGCCTTAGATCTCAGGCCCAAAAGTCTAAAATCCGGACACAAAATCCATTCCGATAATGTGCAAATTTTTGGTGCCAAAAAAAATCAGGTCTGAAAAATATGTTTTTGCCTCTGCATTTTGTAATGCGTGTAGAAAGTCCAGATTTTTTTTTGGTATTATTGTAAAGCAACATCTGTCTACTTTTATGTAATACCACCCACTTTAGTGTATCTTAAATGACCTTGATGCTACAGAGCTCGGAAGTCGGATACTACCTCACGACATATAAACGTGGTGCTAGGGTTTAATGAGTTAAATGTTTTGCTCCCTTTTTATTCTTTGAAACTAAAATATCAATCATAACAGCAGAAGTTGGATGCTGTGTGGTGTGTACATTCCGGGCAATGTTTACAAAAGTAAATTATTTTAAAGGAACTTATATATTTACAAAGACAGACTCTTGAGTACTGTTCATTTAATGTCATAGTAGTAATAGAAAATGAGGTTTCTAGCTCAGAGACCCCTTCTTCCTCCAAAACATATTTTTTGACAAAATATATTTTGTCGGGGTAAGGGGTCTCTGAGCTAGAAACAGCTCAGTTTCTATTACTACTATAACACCTACACGGAATTCCAGAATGATTCATCACGGAATTTCCAGAACATTCTGGAACATATATAACTCTGTCAGGTAAAAGATAAAATTATGACACCTACGCGGAATTTCCAAAATGATTCATCTCGGAATTTCCAGAATGACTCATCGCGAAATTTCCAGAATAACACTATGAAAGGCAGCCAGAAATGTTCTTCGCTGTCATTCTGCAAGTGGATCTGTACGTGAGCAGGTAAGCAAAACATTTGTTTGTAGTATCTGCGTATTTATTTATTTAACGTGACAATATTATTGATGACTGTACAGGCTCTGGTAAAACAAATTGATTAGGGGAGGATTAAAGGTATTGTTTGAGATTATTTTCAAAGTTTTGATAAAATTTCATACCCTACCATCATCATATTTTTTTGATAATTATTTTCATACTTGGTGACTCTCATTGGCAGAATATCTGTTAACATACTGCCAATAATACGAAACTCGCATATTAAATCGTCCATATGATATTTTACGTCTCGCAAATAAGATCGTATCTGATCAAGCAATTTTTTTATAAGTGATACTTGCTGTTTTACAAGCATTTTATTGGTCTCAAGTCGAGACTCAATTTTCTTACACGCTGTTGCAAGAGAAACACCAACACCAGATATTATTAATAAAAACGGGTTTAATGATCCGCCTCTCGAAATTATACCAGAGCCAGTCATTAGCAGTGGTGTTATGTGTAGGCTCGTACAGAAGTAACAAAAAAGAAAAAAGAGTGAAGCCAACGAGCTCTGTAAATTTTAACAAAATAATTTATTTCCCTAGAAAATAAGGTAAAAATGTACGAAATAGGACTTACAGTTTGTGAATATAATCCAAAAATTAATCTTAGAATTGAAAAATATAAGTCCTGTCACTAAACAGTTGTAATTGAATCCAGGTTCGAATCTCGATGAAGTTCCAATATGGAAGGCGATGACGTCAGATGAGGTAGTTGTACTGATGGAAACAGTTCCTCGTTGAATCACAATTTATAATGTTCCCGTTTAGAATTCCAGAATAAATTTACACTAAATGTCTTTGTCCCAGAATTTTTATAAAGAAAAGCACTTGTTTTGTTTTCCAGAGAATATAAATTATTAAATTCCCAAAAATAGATGAACTTCAAAAGAAACTGGCACCAACAATAAAAACACCTTGAGCTCTAAAGGTGTAGGAATACGACTGACAAATCTACTAGAAAACGTCTGTTTTAACCCACGATTTTAGATCACATCGTGGCTCACGTGACGGGGGTACGTGATCACTAATTCGAACAGCGCAAAAAAAAAAAAAAAAAAAAAAATGCCATTTAGCACCTAGCTTAGAATAGCCCTATCTAAGAATCAGATTCTCACGCTGGAAATAAATAAAAAGAAAAGCTGTTTACAACTTAGCTAACACGTGGGCCGAACATGACCATGGTAATAGCCAATCGTTTTCATTCAATGTTTACAAACGTCTCAACCAAGGTGAGGTAAAAATAGTGATAAAGCAACCTTTTGCGTTCTACTCAGGTCAAAACAGAGAAATGAATTTGTAAAGAAAATATCAAATCTCATGAAAATAATCATTAAAATAAAATGCAATGAAACAAAATTAAAATCAAAAAGAATTTAAAACTAACACACAAGCAATTTAATTACATATTCGTAACAGTGGTAAATATATTATTACTCGATGTATTCTAGTGTAATACTTATAACATTGTTTTATATACCAGAGGTTTTTATGATAATATCTGTAACATTGTATTAGTGCGTCAACATCTTGTTTTGGAATTTCATCCGAAATATGATTGAAATCGATGATCTGTATTTTTCATTTTACAATATTTGTTTACAGTTTTTATACAATATCAAAAACTGCAGCACCAACAACTGAATCAAGAAATTCACGAAACTTATTATTGTTAGGATCAGCTATAAAATCTCTATACTTGTCATAAACGTCAGATGAAGTATTCTTATATCGTTCATCTGTCAATGCCTCATTTTTCTTTAACCAACTGTAGGAATCAAATGTGTTTTCTACTTCACGTTCATAAAAATCTGTTTCATTCACCAAATTACCGTATTCTCTTTCTGTTTCATCAACAAATCCGAGTACCAAGCTTATTTGATCCAATGTAAAATTTTTGAGGACAAGATATTGTCTGATAATTGCATATGCGACTACGAAATTTATCAGCATTAATTTTTGGAGTGATTTTCGTCCATGAAAGGTAATACGAGTAAAAGCATTTACTCTAAGCCATAATTTTTCGTATTGTTTTGTAAATAATTTCTCGACGTCGTTGTAATAATTTCGTAATGACAATTGTCTAGAACGTTGGAGCGATGGAAGTGAAACATCGCCTTCATCACTTATGTCGTAATAAGAATTAAACTTTGCTTTAAATATTGTTTGATTGACTTCTTGAAAAAACTTTTCTCGCTCATAATCGTCGAGATAGCCAATTTCATCGGTAAAAATTTTGATTATCTTTAGTGATCTGTCAACAACAATCGGATCAAATTCTGGGTCTTTTTTGCGCATCATTGGTAGAAGTGCGTTCGAGTATGATTTTATAATTAACTCCGTATCCGCTGTCATGGTAACGATTTTAACTAGGGTTTCCTTGTCGTGGTAGTACATACCGAGATACTTAAAAATTTCTCGTTTTAAAAAACTATTGTATAACTCCTTGTTCCTTTTTATTCTTATTATCCTAGATTCCGCTAGCTTGTTGAGACGATTATAGTTATCGTTTATTTTTACATCCTGTGCTATTCGTGTTAATATGCCTGATCGTATTATCAAATCTTTATTTTTAAAATCAAGCTGAAGCAATTTTTTTTTAAAACAGGATTTCAGCTTGTTTATGTTCTTTTAGACAATCATCATGATGACAGTATCTGCTTATAATATCAAAGTTTTCTATTGCTTTTATTAGTTGTGATCCTTGCATATGCATAACAAGAATAAAATTTTTTTCTTCATCTGATAATGGAGAATTTATCATTGTAATTGTAAAATTTTTAGTAGTATTTATCACACGTGCCGTTTGTGATTTGTTTCCATCTTTTTTGGGGTTAAAGATATTATCATAAAATTCTCTTGCAACAGTTACAATTGCTGGTTCAGACATTATTTTACAACGTTAGATTAAATTTGATCATTGAGTGTATATATTTGAAATGCTGTCAGTCCTGGAAACGGATGTTCAGCAGCGACAACATAAACTCGAAAATACAAGTATTTGTTGATAGTCTTTTCTGTTGGTGTCGTAAAATATTGTGTTGTTGAAATATACATGTTCTCTGTACTAGACAATATTACCCAATCAATATCATCGTTTGATCCTTCCAATCGCCAATTATAAATTCGACCAACACTAGAGTTTAATCGACCTCGTAAATGAAATTGCCAGATAGCAACTGCAATGGGACATTTAATTTTAATCCAAAAGTTTTCAACTTCTCCGTTAGTAGTTCATTCCTGTCTATCAGAGAAAGCGTGATGAGCATAATTTTCAGGATAATATGATGATGCGCTTACCTCAAACCAAACTCGGTTATCAGTTGTCTTAAAAAGTGTTGGAATATATCCAACATTATTTTTAGTTCGTTTTATATCATTAGATAGACTATCAACGTACGCCTTATTTATCAGATCATTAGGGTTAACTGGAACACATGTCGTTGTTATTTTATTGTTTCTCATATTTATGTTACCTGACATTGGTCCACCAGATCGTTTAAAATACGGGGTGAGTTCTTTTAACTGAGAGTAACTAATAGCATCAGTCTCATTAGCTGGTAGCGAGGTTGTCGGTAATCCAGTTATTTTTGAGTTATTGCTCATTATCAAGTTACCTGTCATTGTGTCGCCAGCTTTATTGAGCTTGTTATCATCAACTGATTTTAGTTGCGCATAACTCACCGCTTGTGTATTATCAACATTTGCTGGTGGATATATGGTTTCCAACCCAATGATTTTTTTACTCGACATATTAATATTGCCTCTAACCGTTCCACCAGTTTTATCAAGCTTGTTATCATCCACATACTTCAGCTTGTGTTTTATTTAAGTTTCTTGTCGGATACGCGGTTTCCAACTTTATAATTTTTTTTTTCCTGACATATCCAATTTACCTCCTGTCAATGATAGTTTATTATCGTCAACAGATTTTAGTTGTATATAATTAACAGCTTGTGTATTAACAACATTTATTGACGGGTAATTTGTTTCTAAACCTAGTACTCTTTGATTTGACATCGACAAATTGCCTGTCATTTTATCGCCATTTTTTTTCAAGTAGCCTGAAAAATCAATGTTGCCATTTGTTATTGTTGTACTTACAGCCAACGAATCTCCTAATGTTGTCTCAAATTTTGTAAAATAGCTCATTATTTGTTTATTGTCTGACAATTTTATATAAACTTAGTTTATAACAATGGCAAAGCCATCGTCGATATTAAATTTTGACACAGAACGGCTGGTACAACATAAACAAACAATGATCTGCCAGATTGTCATTATCTCATTGTTGGGAGAATTGGATCGGGGAAAACAAATTTGCTGATGAAGTTACTGCTAGGCGATAGTTTTAACTACGACAGAGTTTATATTTACACAATTAATCCACAGCAGGGTTAAATACGAATTATTAAACGAATATAATAACAAGCTTCGTGATGATCTTGAGGATGGTGAAGATTTTTTTTTATTATTAAACCACCAGAGGAACTTATTCCAGTTAATCAGTTTGACTCAGATGATCATAAGATAGTTGTTTTTGATGATATTCCACTTAATAATGAGGAGATGAATAAAATAAGATCTTATTTTTCACTGTCACGTAATAAAAAATTTAACTCTGTCTATCTCGCTCAGGGATTTTACAACGTCGATAAATTTATTAGACGAAATACTGGTTGCTTTATATTATTTCCCTTACTCGACAACGTTGACGTCAGAAATGTTGCAAACGAGCAATGTGGCGACGCAACGAATGATAAATTTATTGAACTATAAGATAAAGCAACGAAAGATAAATATAATTTCTTTTTATTTGATAAATTTACGCGTGATCCAAAAAAAGATTGTTTCGCTGCTGTATTAAAAATTATCTAAAGTTTTATCAAACCGCTATTGAATAATAATGGATAAACGAGCAAAGTACAGAAAATATATAGAAGATCTAAAAAAAAAGTGCTCAGTCTCATGGAAAATTTAAGGAAATAGTTAAAGAAGCACGACGTGGACAAGTAGTTGCCGCGGAGGAATCAGCTAGAATTTTAAAACCGGTTACTGAGGCTTTACTTGGAAAACAACCTGAAACCTTACCGCCATCGGAAGAAGAGCATAAAAAATTACGGGAGAAGGATTTACTTGGATTAATTAAAGAACAACAAGAAACCGCTATTGCAAGATCTGATGAAGAAAAAAGAAGAAGGCTGGCTGAGGAACTTACAGATTATATGATTAATCCTAACAAAAGACAAATTGAGATAAATTGGTTGATCAACAATCCGTTAGAGCTTGAACGAAGATTATCGCAGAGGGTGACACTTGATCCAGCGGGAAGAAGATTGGATGAGATGATGGAGATGATGGAGGATATAAAAGAACAACAACAAAAAACGGAAAGTAAAATTGAAAATCTTTTAGGGAGATGCATGAGGAAAAAGAAACTGAGAGAGAAGCTTTTAGAAAAAAGCATGGATTAGACGTTCAAGACAGAGAAGGATTCAAAGATGCTCTAGAAAGTATAAACAATAAAACAAGAGATTACGAGTATAAGTCGTTCAACGAAGAACACAATTTAAAGATTCAAGAATACGCGATATTTTAAAGAAAAAAAATACAACGCTGATGAAAAAATTGAAAAGTTAAAGAAGATAGCGGAAAAAAAGTAAGAAATATATCAGCGAAGTAGTGCCATGGAATGAAAATGACCACGAAAGTATTACAAAATTCCGACACAGTATTATCGCCGATCTTTATATTAAAGCCATTAATCAAATAAATCAAAATGGTACACTCATCACTCTAATGTTTTGAGCACCAAAGCAAAAGAAATAGGTGAAAACCGAATACTGACCATATCACTTGTGGAGCATAGAGATGACCCTATTACCAAACAAACTAGACTAGGTTGATGGATAATCCAGATGAAATTAGAAAAAGTTACAGCCAACTGTGACGGAGAGTCAACAAGAGCCAGTTACGGCAAGTAAAATATTTGAGCCACTTATGGAAAGTGAAGATAGAGAAACAACAGGGGATATTAGACAACAAGCAGATGTATCAGATATTGAGCGAGAAAGAGAACTTATTCTAGAGCGAGCGCAAGATAAAATATCAAATTGGGAATATAATAATTTTCTTAAAGAACACAAAATTAGCGTTGGTGGTATTGAAAATTGGGAAGAAGATAGATACAACGAACTGTTAAAAAACTAGACGCTATTATAAACGCCGGTAAGAAAGCATACGAAGATATGGAAAAAGTTACAAAAATTGAAGATCTTCATAAATATGAGAACACCTTTAGAAATGGCATTATTGCAAATGTTTTTAAGATTACAGTATTAACCTTTAAAGCTAAACTTGTTGAAGAATTTAGCTTTAAACAATTGTTTGATCTTCACGATAAAGATCGCCTTAAAAAATTGGAACTGGAGTAAGAGTATTTACATCAACAGCTGATATGATCGGCAGATTAATGCTGTTGATATCATCGAAAGAAGCTGGAAATGTTGGTGTTGAAATTGACAGTAAAGTAGTTAATATACTTGATCATCTAAGATCGAAAGAATTACTAACATCGGACGAATACGAGATTTTATACCACGATATTATCGCGGTTGTATAATTGTATAATCTAATAAATAAAGATGTAAACAACATTATTACTCGACTCTAGCACCGCTGCAAAAGATAGCGCAATTTTTTTTAGTGAATTATATTCCGCCGATACAACTGGATTCTGAGAAATAATTTGAAATTGGACTAATTTCCTGCACGGCGTGGCATTATATGGCTAACGTAAAACTAATGTTAATAATGAATTTTCATTTCAACTGAAATTGTCGTCGTGGAGAAGATTTGCAATTCCACAAGGCGTCTATAATATCATTGATCTAAATAAAACAATAAAAGAGGTTATTGCAAAAAATAACACAGTGGATTCTGATAACTTTGAGCTATCACCAAATTATAACACGTTACGCGCTAGAATAACATTAACAAATCATATGATGATCGATTTTTCATCGCCAGGAAGCATTGCGTCACTGCTCGGATTTTATCATCGACGGTACGGATCAAATACGGAACAAACTGTAACATATGACGGTGATCTGCCAGTAAATATAACTGACGTAAGCACAATATTAATAAATTGCTCTATTGCAGCTGGATCTTACTTGGCTAAAGGTAGTAAAGGACAAACAATATACAGTTTTTTTCTCTGGATGTTCCGCCGGGTTCACTTACGCAAATTAATCCACGGCAGGTTATTCATATCAGCTAAATGTTGAAGATCAAATAACAGAAATAAATATGCAATTGACGGATCAGTCTGGACGACAACTTGATCTTAATAATGAAGTTGTTACTTATTACCTACACCTACGAGCAAAATTGAGTTTTTTACAACCTCGTTGTATAGCATGAGACAAAGAAAAAAAGTTTACAGAAGAAAAATAGTTGGAGGAGTTTTAGGAAATATATTTACTAAAATTATTGAAAGTGCTCCTGGGGTAGCGCATAAAGTTGCTCGAATTGTACTGTACGCATCAAAAGCCTTTGCGACCGGAACTGCATCTGCCGCTGGAACTGCGGTGGGACAAAAAATAACTGATAAAATAAAAAGTAACAGGCCAGAAATAAAACAAGTTATATCAGAAATCGCACCGATGGAAGAAACTAAACGTGCAATGATAAGGACAACAAAAAAACTTTTATTGCCAAGAGGAGAGAAAATTATACAGAAATTAATATCAAAGGCAACAGCACCAAATTTTACATAATCTAATAAAAAAAAAAATCTGTTAAAGATTACCTCGACTTGGCGGAGACCTATGACGTAGATGATACAGTAACAGAATTTGAGAATGTTGAATATCTCGACGAAAATTCTAATGAGCCTAATTAAGTTGGCGTTAGAACATTTAATACACGCGATGAGGATGTATTTCTTTTGCCTCATAAAACAATGCTGGAAGTTCGTGGTCAGATTATGACAGTAGCTAATCCACCTGCTACAATTGCAGCTGGAGCAGAAATAGCTCTCATAACAACGGTTGGAGCTTATTTAAAAGTGCCAGGTATCAGCTAGCTAATCAAACAGTGGAATATATTTCAAGTGACCTACAAGTTGCAAGTACAATATT
This sequence comes from Megalonaias nervosa, assembly GCA_016617855.1. NCBI lineage: Eukaryota > Metazoa > Mollusca > Bivalvia > Unionida > Unionidae > Megalonaias > Megalonaias nervosa. The sequence goes on along the minus strand of JAECUM010003688.1, from coordinate 994 downwards.
AAGTATTATTTCGTTTAGTGACGATTACTCTTGATCGACTGCAACTAACATGATGTGGTTTAAAGATACTGGAATTGGTGCAGCTGCGCCAGGTGAATTTATTTCAAGAGGAGCATTAGCGCACGGGGCTGATGCAGCTGCAGATGCTGTAATTGTAAAAGATTTTTCTTTATTGCTAATGCTGTCAATTTTTCTGTAGCCCCACCAGCTGCAGCTGCAGACGCAAACTCTACAAGATTTTCATTTACTGTTGCTTGTAATAATATTGGTATAGCACCACCAGCTGCAGCTGCAGACGGTGTTGCAATGTTAAATTTGATTAATAACGCAATTAGCGTAAGAAATATACGTTACAATGATGGTTATGCTAGGAGAAAAGCACTTGCAGCAGAATCACGTCAAATTACAATGATGCTGCCATTAAGTACAATATTTGGATTTTGTCGCGATTACAATAAAGTATTTCGTGGAGTTAAACACACACTTATTTTAAATCGGGCAGAACAAAATAATTGTTTATTTCGGGTTGGCGGCGCCGATGCACAATTTATTATAAACAAACCTGCTTTATGGATGCCACGAATAACACTGTTATTTACAAAAGCAGTAGAATTAAATGATATGCTTCAAAAGTATACGAAGAAAATTTATTTTCAGCAACATAAAATATATCAGACTGCAGTTCCAAATACTACCGACTACACATGGCGTGTCACAACAACGTCAAGCGAACAACTACCACAACAATTATTTGTTGTATTTCAGCGACAAGCACAACGCGGTGACCAGCAACAAAATAACGCAATATTTGATAACGCTGATGTTAGGATAATATCCGCTAGAATAAATTCCAAGCAGTATCCGGAACGAGCGATAGAATGCAATTTCGTGGATGACGCTAATAAAAATCTGACTCGACCGTACATGTATCATATGGACGCAGTACAGAAGTATCAGGACGTTGGAGATGGATCTCAAATATCAGTAGAAGAAT